>OMLM01003155.1:5395-16274 GCA_900302695.1 Helostoma temminkii | reverse complement strand
GTTTGTATGTGATAACGCTGTCAAAATCGATTTTATCTTCTCCCAACACACAGACACACAGACACACACACACAGACACACAGACACACACACACAGACACACAGACACACACACACACACACACACACACACACACACACTGTACACTACATATAAATAAACTGTGGCAATGTTTGTGCCTATTTCAGTATAAAGCAGCACAGAAGATTAATGCAGCAGTGAAAAAATGGGCCTATGAATTTGACAGTAATCACTAAAAAGCAAATTGTTCAGTTTAGGTATCTAAAGAGCTATAATAAAAGCTCTCTTCATGAAGATGATGAAGTTCAGAGTTTGTTCAAGCAGAGAAGCGTTGACTCAACTGTATGGATATTTTGGAGACTGTAGACTGTGGTGCTGTTGAGCTGTACTGCAGTATATAGAGAGGTGTTTCTGTTAGAGAGACAGACAGAACAAATCTCTAAAACATGATAAAAAGGCAGGCTACGAATTAATACACCATATAAATTCCATTGTGTGTGTGTGTGTGTGTGTGTGCAGGAAGTGGGTCTGAACAGAGACAGAGAGAGAGAGAGAGAGAGAGAGAGAGAGAGAGAGAGAGAGAAAGGGGGAGACAGTGACATCAGACCTTACGTGTGAGGTTACACCTAGTGACGCAGTCGTGATGAATACAACCGCATTTATTTAATACTGTCATCAATATTACATAATATAGTGAAATAATGCGTGTAGATAAATACAACCCATAGTCTTAACATCCCTCCTCTTACTTTGCCTGCAATCCGTTTCCTTTGGGTGTGTGGAGAAACCCGCACTTTAAAGTTTATTGTTGAATCTACGTGTTATTCCTCCTCACAGCAGAGATTACAGTGTGAACTTTAGGACAGGTGAGTCAACTCAGTTCCCAGAACAGAGCTCGAAACTGTGTGTACTTGCCTTGGATGTCATGGGCTGGATGGACATGGTGCTTGGGGAGCGCTGGAGGTGCGACTCACTCTCCATCTCATTGTTCTCAGTCATCATTGGTATCGTGATGGAAAGTGTCGTTAAAGGCACAAGCAATAACAACTTTCAACTCCTCAAACTGTGTCCAGTCGGTGAAAAACGTCCGACGTCGGTCGCACAAAAGCTTGGCAAAGTCTGGCAGATCCACATCAGAGGGTTTAGTGCGCGCTGCGAGGTGGATGCCTTGTAGGCATTTGCTCTCCACACACCAACTGCAAGACTATACGGTCATTAAGCAATTTATAAACACATACATACACCATCTGTTCATATTTCGCTCATGCCATGCGGGAACAGGAATTCAAGAGAAGGCTGACTTCGCGCATGGGTAGCACACTGCGTCGTCCTGCGCATCGAAAAGCTCCAGTGTGGCACAATTCCGTTCTCCAGATGCGAAAAAGGTTTGAATCAGCAGAACAACGATGTGAAAATGCTAGCGTATGAGATCAGACCCAAGCATACTTCAGCTTGTGCTTTGGAAGGCACTGGTGTAAATCCAAAGCGAACTGTGCCCTTCACCACCGCACAGACTTAAATTTAAGCGCAATTTGAGGCACGCCTTCCTGTGCGTCTGCAGCGCATGATTGGGGCAATTTTTTACAACTCTGTCAGGATTTATTTAGACCTAATCAGAAGAGAGTCATGGGCGGGGGGTATTTTTAAGACCAAATATAGAATAGCTCAGAATCCAGAAGAAGAGAGCTGCTTTTCTCCTTTATCGCAAACACTCAGCACTTCAAAGTACGATGTCATCTTTAAATTTGGATTCCTGCTTTTTGTGTGTGCCTGTGCATCCTAGGTGCAGCCAAAGCAGATTAATAATTTCAATTATTCAATCAACTCGTGGCTCAGTATTTACTATAAATGAACAGATGCAAATTCCAGAAGATTTTTTTTTATCCCTGGAGCTCATAAGGCTGAGGAGGGTTTTGACCATCATCAACCAGGAGTAAAAGTGAAGACATGGGCAGAGGGCAAACTTTTTGCAGCCTATTTGATAAAGCCATGACTCAAATGGTCAAATTCTCCTTCAGCAGAACAACTTTTCAGTTTCTAGTGAAGGCACTTCATAGACATTTTAGGTCATTCTTCTTTTGTTCTCACTGAACATGTCCATAGTAAGTGCTGCACTGCAGAGTTAGAGATTCACTAGGGTTGGTGTGATCAGTTTGTTTAAAGCAGTTGCAATAAGGACAGAAGATTGCTTTCGCTAATTTCAAAGCAATTTCTTTCACTAACAATATTATCACACTTCTGGGATGGTTTCTATTGATTTGCTCCTGTAAAAACACTCATTACGCTTCAGATGAAATGCCATTGTTGTATTAAAAGATCATGGTAAGTAACACATGGCATTTTCAAGTAAGTTCTATGTTAATATGGTACCATTTTGCACTGTGATACATAAACCCAAGATGATTAGAGCTTTTTTTTTTAATCTGCATTGCACTATTTCACCTAAGCTTGACATGAAAGTTAGCTCTAAACAGTCGGAAGGTTTTTGGACGCGAGTGTGTTAGAAAGCTCTGTTATCCCAATCATTATTAACTCAGTCAGAGCCAGGCTGCAGCAGATAGAGTTACTGCTAAAAGGAACACTGTTCAGAAAATAGAAGTTATCTGAACAGAGGCTCTGCTGTCAAAAATAAACTGAAACATTATCTTAGACGGCTGGTGTACATTGAAAGGTGCTCCAGAAAACACAGTTTTGCTGATGGAGGGAAACACACACATTTAAAATTCTTCCTTTGAGCCACCCACCTTTCATCCTCCATGTGATACCCCAGGTGCCAGAACACGGCTGCTAAAAATGAACATTAAAACAGGAGTGAAAACACATTGATCTCTCAGTGTTTCAGAGACAGGAGAAACAATGGGAGGATGAGAGGAACAAAATGAGTCTCAGGCGGCAGAAGAAAGATCCCAGCAGTGACAGCGGTCGTCATGGTGCAGTAACAGGACCAGAGCTGCTGCTCTCCCCGCTGGGATAAATTGATACTGATTGTTCATCTGTGCTTCCATCTCACACATGTGCACAAGCATGCTGAAATATGAACTCTGCTTGTTGTGTGCAATAATAATAAAACAAGCTGCACTCTTATAGCACAGCAAAAACTGTAAGCGAAAAACAAAACCAAGGAAAGTGACTAAGTGTCAAGAGATTACATGTACAATACATGGACCAGCTTCTTCAGTGTGCTCCATTAACACCACCTGGTGGTGGTGGAAATTAAATGCCCACCATGATTGACAGATGTCAGAACACAGCACATTACAGCTTGTTGTATAATTAGGTGCATAGCCAGGGACTGGTCAAAACCATGCTGACACATGTGGTGGTGTCTCTTAAGGCCTTTAAAATTTGATTGGCAGACTGGAAGATGTCTACTACTGAAAATAGACTTGATGTTTAAACTCATAACATGGCATAGACGTCAGCATTTAACAAATACTGCTGATTGAAAATGTTCTTTCAAAACACCAACCACAATTAAAAAAAATAGTAATTCCATGACCATTTAATTATTTTAGAAGCTGTATTAACAGAAAATAAATCTCCTCAAATCAATATCCACCACAAGGTGTTTGTTTAGAAGAAACATTTTCCTTCTCCACATACCAACAGCTGCTGAAGTCGAATCATGTGGGTGTTTTAAAGAAAAAAGCTTCAAGGTTGAATAAGGATTGAAAGCTCTTGCACTGAGAATACTTTCCTAGAGCCCTTCTGAAAAATATATTCAAGTTTGCCCCTACACAAATCAAATACTTTAGACTCCTTGAATAGATGTTAATCCTGAATCCTGTTACAAGCTGAAGAGTTGAATCAGGGCAGAGGAATAATTACAACTGGTTCAATACTGCCATCTAGTGTGGCAAAGAGTTTAAGCATGAGATGAGAATATGTTCAGCAGGAGAGAAAACTACACAAGCATTAATAATATAGGTATATATTTATTCATACATACATATTAATTTATATCGGTTAATTGTAAAAAATAGAGAAAAAGAAAAAAGGAAATGATTTACAGTAATTATATGAACTACAGTCATTGTCAAAATGTTTTGAAATTTCTCAGGTGTCAATCTACCATGAACACACACTGTAGATTCACCTCTTGCCCTCTGACATAATCCTCAACCTTACTCCAGTGTTTAGGACCAAACATGAATGGAAAAGTGATCCAGATTGAAGAAGCCTGACTCCTATTGAAAGTCTGACAGAAGGACACAGATACAGTGATGGGGAAAATAAAACAGCCTGTAGTGTATTTTGTACCATAAAAGACTAACAAGTTATCACTTTAGTACAAATGAAACCATCAGGAGCAGGTTGAGTATTATTACCTGTAATCAATTTTAAGTGTTTGCTTTGAAAGCATATGATTAGTTGCACTGATAAATCAGCTGGTGGCACATACAGTGCACGAAGAGGGCAAGCAGGTGTTACATCAAGGCTCATGGTCTGAATTCTACGACTTTTACTTTTTCTTCAAGTAAACTGTCCTAATCCCAGAGAACAGTAACAGAGTGCATTAGTCATATTCGCCATTTTTACACTTGGCTGTTCTCTAATCCCCTGTAAACCTACATTCAAACTAAAATGATCAAAATGAATAATATTGGATTCATCTTTGCTTGTATTATTGTATTACCTTGCCCACTGTAGCCGTCAAATCATAACCTGAACAAAAGCCTTATTCAGTGTCTTCCCTGTTGGCGTTAAAACCAGAACAAGGACATGTAGACAAATCAACACTCCATAATGGGTTTACCCATTTCTATTTTGTGTGATGTTTTTGGCCAGGGTGCATTATGAGAAAAGAAACACATAAATAAAGAAGAGGAAACCACGCTTATAGGAGAAACATCTTTGTGCTAAAGCAGCACGCAATGACTGAACAGCCATCTTGAGGACCTCTCCTTGATGAAAACATTCAGTAAGAACCATCATCATTCATACCTGTCATTATGAACTCCTCCTCAACTCACATTTATTACAATTGCACTGGTGCCAACACTTCCCCTGGACAACGCCTACACTCTGGACATTAAGTAACAATAAACTCTTAATATAAACACAAACTCCTGCCAGATCAAACTGATGACTGGAAGAGGGTTCAAACTCAACTTGGAGACACTGAACTCAAACTGACTTCAAACATAAAACAGGCACAATCCAAACCACACCAAGACAGAAATGCGAAGAATGAGCTAGGTGTAAATCCAGGGAAATCAGAAAGAAAAGCAGCAAAAGACACATTTATATAATGAAATGGGAACGAAAGAGACACAGAATAATGCAGGTGCGAGTGCAGGTGAAGATAACCCATAAGAAAAGGCTCTAATACTTCATAGGGCCCAGGGCTGAAGTCCATTATAGCCCACTGTTGTGACCAAGAAAAAAAAAAAAAAAAATCATTCCACATATTTGTCAACAGGCAAGATTTGTGCGCTAAAGATTCAGTCGACTTCCTCTCGGTGTGTGACACCCATCAGTCTGACCTGGTGTTCACCTGCGGCAGCGTCACGGGTCATAAGTGGCAAGGTGCAACACTCCATCCCCTGCAAGGCCTCAAGAGTTGAGGAGTCGCCAATGCCACCTCCAATGTTGGGCGCGTATCTTACTGCTGTATGTGGTTCAACAGTTGCTTATCCTCACAAACCAATGCGAAGAGCAACGAAATAAAAATCAAACTAACTGAAAATAGACATACTTTGATTGTTTTCAGTTGGCTTTTTCTTTCCATTGTCCTGGTCCGACAGCATGAATTCATGTAGTGATTTTTTTCCAAAAGTCTCAGTTTTATGTTGACATGAGCATTCACAGGCCGGCATTAGTTCTTCTGTCAAACACCAGACTAAGTACTGGCTCATTTTGACTCTCCAAGGCTTCAGCACATATTCTCATACACACCTGTACTTGAACAAGCATATATGAGTTTCACCATAGTTCCTTCAGAAAGAAATAATTGACAGAAATGTATGCTCCATTTCGCTACCCACCTATATCGTTACCTGTTGTTTAGCTGGCTTTGACTCTTGAACTCCCACAGTCCTCATATGTACAGTTAGATTTTAAAAAAAAACTAGAGATGTTACATGCAACATTTGGCATCTTCTTAAGTCCCCACTTCTGACTTTTAATTGTTCATTTTTAGAAAAATAATAAACTTTTTTTCAGTATATTGATGTTTTTGATTGTAACACAGACGGAGAGGTGAGGGTACAGGTGCATCAAGGTCAGTGTATGCATGTGAGTAAAGATTTGTGTCGGTGTGGGTTATTGGTAAAATGCCAGTCATAAATTCTGAGATGGTCTTTTTAAAGTGTCTCATCATTGCTCTACTGTAAGTGCAAATAGTTGCAAATATGAGTTTAAAAAACAAAACAAAACATAAAACAGGCTTTCTGCTGCTTTATATGTATATGTTTGTGGGCTTGAGCAGTTAAATGGCTGATTGGCTGCCTGTTTTTTTTTGTTTTTGTTTTTTTTAAACCAACAACCTGTAGATCTAATCTAACAGGTTAAGTGTGATTTTTCAGGCCATTTAATATTCTTTTTTCTTTTTTTTTTTTTAAATTGTCACTGTAATTTGTCTCAAAGTGCTAAATAAGTGTATAGTCTGGCTGTTTGCAAATACAGGACAATGTTTTTTGATGTAAAGATATTGTTGTGAATTCTTTTGTACTGCACTTGACAGTGGCGTTCACATTGATGATTTTTACATAACTCTTTTTGTAATACTGTTTTGTCCATTGAATGCAGACCAGGAATGTTCTGACATTCTTTTAAAAGTTAATTTATGACTGTTAAGTGTGTAAAAGGCATGTTTGTATGTCTGTCAGTTGTGGGGAGATTCGGGAATGCTTTTTGGGAAAGTTACCCAAAACCCTGTAGCGTTGTTTGGTTCTCTCCTTTTCTCTGCAGTTCCAAAGGTGGGGACACACCAGCATGTACTCTGACAGGGGGCCGTAAGGAGGACAGCAGATCAGGGGTCAAGTGACAGGCAGCGGGAAGTGTGTACAAGGGACACCGCGACAGGGAAAGGGGACTGTTGTCTTTACATCATAGCAGGACACAGCAGCGGCAAAACCTCTGACGGCTGCCCCCAACGGAGGGGGGTGGAGTGACAGGAGCGAAGTATGCATGCACTTTGATGTTAGGCAGATGGGTCTGTGGTGAGAAAGAGGAAAGAATTTTGTTGAAGATTCATACAAATACGTAGACATCTGCTTGATCTGGACAAAGTGCTTCCATATTGATTTAGAGGAGACTTTATTTCACACTTTAGTTACGAGTCATCACTTCTTATGGGTGGAAAGTTCACTAAAACATTCATGTTTTATTTGGGGAAAATAATGTAAGTAGTAAGAGGCGTTAGGACTTGTGTGGCTGAGTAGATTCAGGATGCTGACACAGTCCACAGTCCAAACTCCTTCCCTGAGTTACAACTGATCAACAGTATTGTATTCTGTGCCATCACTGACAGTGATGCTACTATGTAGCTGTGTAAGCCTATACATCAGTACTATTATAATTTACCGCTAATCATGAGTAGCAGCACTAAGTGCAAAGAGGCAGAAATAATGCACCACTTTGAGGTATTACAAACAAACACCCTTATCATGGATATCAGTTATCATACATTCGTGACATGTGATACAATTTAGCAACAAAATAGCATTTGGTAGATTTACAAAAATAAATAAGTAAATAAATCTGCATTTACAGTGCATTTTGCATATGAATCAGAGCTCACTCACTGATGTTAGCCCATTCAACTCACCCTTAGTCTCTTTATACCAGCGCGGGTAATCTGCTGGCAGTCATAAAGCTCAATACGATCCAGGCTATGGCAGCTCTTCAGGTGCTCCAGTGAGGCGTCTGTGATGAGGGGGCAGTTATCCAGCTCGATCACCTCCAGGCGATCATGAGCACAGGGTCCGCTGCCGAGGTGCCTGATGCCATCATCAGTGATCAGCTCACAGTGTGACAGACTCTGCAGGAACATACCAGCACAGGAGCTCTATTACTCAACTGACGCTTAAAGCAAGCTGTGATTTAGTGTTTATAAATGTCACAAGAGCAGAATATGTTCCAAGTAAGAGCACACTGACCAGGACTTGCAAACGAGGGCAGTGGATAGAGAGCTGGATGAGTGTTCCATCAGTGATCTGATGCAAAGGCAACAACCAACAAATGTAATAACTGTATGTAATAACACACAGTCACAGTACAGCCACAGTGTAACTGTATATACATGTTATTTATATAGTTTCCAGAATATTTACCTGCACACATTCTTCTAAATCCATTTTCTCAAGTTCATGACAATTCTGCAGCAGAGAAAAAGACATTAAACACAAACAGTCTACATGGCCTATTGTTTGTGTACAATTTGCTTTTAGAGCACATAATTTTGGAAGGCATTCTGGGAATAATAAAGACCTTAATTTGAAATTACTTAATGCAAGATGAAAAAGCATGGTGTGTACACATGGAATAAGAAAACTCAGATGATGTACTCACCCTTGCTAATGTAGTGAAGCCCACGTCTGTTAGTTGAGAGCAGCGAGCCACTTCTAATATTCTGAAAGGAACCAAGCAGCAGACTGTTGCACGATAACATCATCACTTTAACTTACAGTCTGTCACTGAGTTCTTGCACAAAGTGGGAGGATTTTAAAGTAACTAGATCTACAGTAGTAAGATTTGAAATCACAGCACAGAAAGGTCCATTTATTAAAATACAGTTAATAGCTAAATACAGTTAATGTGTTATGCTCAAGAGAAATCTCTTCACACCCACGATGAAGAGTTTGTCACTTGTGGTAAATAGCAAGATGTTTACACTAATTTCCAAACTGAATGGCTTAATTTTATGAAGAGTGTAAGCAACCCTGGTCCTAGAGAGACGCAGCCCTGCTTGTTTTCCAACAATCCCTGCACTTACAGTTCCCGATTGGCTACTTGATCCAAGTAATCAACAGAGGCAAAAGGAGGGATAGCTGGGAAAAATGCAGGGCTGTGGCTCTCTAGGACCAGGGTTGCCTATCCCTGGTGTAAAATGGTGTCCATACTTTCCTTGTGATGAGGCTATGTAGGTGTGTGAATTCACCTGAGGCGGGGGCAGTTTTGTCCCAGGGCATGCAAAATGGCATCTGTGATGTTGGCACAGCCCGAAACACACAGAGACTGCAGGCGGTGACAACCCCGGCAAATTGTGATGAGTCCCTCATCTGTAATCTGCTGCTTGCAAAAAGAAAATTGTGCGTTTTAGTGTTGGTTGTCACTAAATCCTGATCCACTGTGAAAACATATCAACCTTCCCTGCGCTCAATGGCAGCTATGCCTTAAATGCTTTCCAGTAGTTTTGTGTATGACTTAAACAGCCAGTGAGAGCAAACTCTGAGGGAGGGGATTAGATGGAAGAAGGTGAGGAGGGCTAGATAAGAGAAAATGAAGGTATAATAGCAGCTTGTGACAAAGAGGAGAAACAACTGGGACAAGATAAGTTCCTGAATTTTGAGATGAGAACATCTAGAGACAGGGAAGATGGGGACTTCTGACAGGGAATAGGCAGAGGCAAATACATGGTTTGTCTCAGTAGGCTTTACAGACTAGTAAGTAAGCAATAGGCTAAGGCTATCTCTAGGGGCATTAGGGTTCAATGTATTATTGGTGCCCACCATCCAATTACCTGGAAAATACTAATTTGAGAATGTTTCATTAAGAGTTTTATACATTGTTTAGGAGAATCATTCTGTCCTAAGACATAAGGGTAACAACTTTGATTAACAATTATTCATTTGATTAATCTTCTAGCCATGTTGACTGGACTTACTGAACATGTCTGCAAGTTGAGTGTGACCAGCTCTGGACAATGAGCCCCAATATGCTTCAGAGCTTCATCTTCAAGCTGTGGAAGTGATTGACAGTAGAAGGACACAAGTCATCTGATATCAAAGTACACTTGATAGTCCCAAAAAACATTCTGCCATCAAAGCTTGTTTGAAATCTTAAGTTACTACGAATCACAGGCAAAACCTTTGATGTGTGCATGATGTGATTTGCTTTATCCTAAGGTAATAATGTATGACATGTCCTGTCATTGTACTGTTGATAGTTAAAATAAAAGGATGGTGCTATACAAGGCTTTTACATTTGCTATAAACAATAACTAGTATTTCTCTCCTCAGAAACACCCTGTTACATGTTTGTGGAAACAGATACTGTTATGAAAATATGAGGAACACAGCAGTTGATCACTATGATGAACAATACAAGAAAACAGTGCAGCTATACAGTACCAGATCACTGCGGAGAAGTAAGAACAATGCATGTTATATGTCAATGCAAACAAAGATTAAATTGCACAAATGAAATGACCTTAAATGTACCTGTGTGCAGCCCTTGAGGAAAAGGCCTTTGAGCCCAGGACAGGAGCGCACCAGGGCCTGGATGCCATCCTTGGTGACCTGATCACACCAGGAGATGTTGAGCTGCTCTAGCAAGGGGCAACCCTCACTGAGGGAGATGAGAAGAAAAGAACAGGTTAGACATTAAAGCACCTCTGCACACACTAACTATCTAAAGCTTTAAAGATTTTCTAAACTCAGAGTCTACCTCTCTCAGAACCTGTATCCTTTTTGTGGTTGGCATAAAATGTAAAGTTGTTGACCCTACACACCTGAGAGCTTTGAGTGACAGGTTGGTGATAGAGGTACAGGAGGCAAGATCCAGGTGCTTCAGCTTTGGACAGAACTTACTGAGGCTATTACATGTGCTGCAGAAGAGAAAGACAATGATTGTTTCAAAGGAGAAAGACCATGATGATACATTAGTTTTATGTGAACTATGCACATACCTGTC
>OMLM01003153.1:20267-37716 GCA_900302695.1 Helostoma temminkii | reverse complement strand
ACCTCCTCCCTTATCGCTCCGTTCTTTTCGAGAGGAAAAGAAAAGAGCACCCATCGGGTTGGGTTCACTCACGGCTGTCTCCCTCATCCTCTCCTCCCTCTGCCTGCTTCCCTCCGTGTCTGCTCGTCGCCTGCCCGATATCGTGTCTGTGCCTGTATGTGTGACCTGCAGGTTGCCAGTTCATTGCCTCCCCCTCTCCCACACGCTGCCATGCTGCCTCAGTGGTTCTGTGGCTGCTGACTGTGTCGTTCTGTGGTCAGTGGTTTGACGCTGTTGTTAGTCAGGCAGTGTACAGTTGTTGTTTTGATTGTTTACTGACTTGTCCTGAGAACATGGTGTCACATGTTCCTTTTCTCTCTCTTTGTCTCAGGACTCCTACACGATGCCGCTCACCTCCATCCAGTGCTGGCACGTCCATTGTGAAGAATGCTGGCTGAGGACTCTGGTAAGCACAAACTCACACACACACACACACACACGCACACACACACACACACACACACACACACACACACACACACAATCCAGGCAATGCAAACACTTCAATTCTCAGTGGGGGAAAAGCTTAGAAGGAATGGTCCCCAAAATGCTTGTTAAAATGTTGGAATACAGTGGTCAACTCTTAACTCAAATGAGTTCTTCATTGTGCCTCAAGCCCACACACCCACCCAATGGTCTTGTTGGTTATTAGTTAGTCTAATATATTCACTAGTGTGTAATTAGCTGGTGCTAATGTGGTAAATGGAGCACAGAGTGTTCCTGCTGCTGGAAGGATAAACAGACTCTTCATCGGCTTTCTCTGATTTCTTTGCTTTTGTTGCCTCTTTTTTTTGTCTCCATGTTTATTAAAAATAAGACACAATATAAACAAAACAAAAAAAACATTACATCTGGCACTAGCATTAGAGCCTGGCATGCATTTAGTGTGTCCCAGAGTCTGAGTCCAGGTCTTTCAACTCTTTGAGGATCTCCAGAGTTTTTATAAACCATCGTCAACATTGCAGCTTGTCAGTTACTTTAAATTCATTTGAAATGTGCCAAAAGCCAATAAGGGAATTCCCATCAGTCTTAGTGGTACTCTGAGCTCACGCAGAATGACAGTGTGACCATTTGAATTGTGATGCACTGTTTTAAAATATATGGAAGACACATAGCCTTCATAAATCTGATTTAACATTAGTTCTGATTCATATGGGCATAATCAATTTAAAGTTTTCTTCAGTTTTTTAGACAAAAAGGAAAAAAATCTTGAATGAAATCCATAGTTTCATCTATCTTCTGCAAGGTACCTGTTTGTACAGTGTGTGTGCGCATGTATGTGCTGCCGTGCTGGTCTAATGTACGGGGAATTAAACCTACGGCCTAGAGACAGCGATAAAAACAGCAGGCTGATCAAAGTAAATGCCTGAGAATCTAGTTAACGTCAGACCTGGCCCCTCCTCGCTTTAACAAGCAAGGCAGCTGGAACTCAGCGTGATGGGCGAGCACACACATGCACACACACTGCCCATGCTAAACATGAGCACAGTGCTTCACAGGCCTTCACACACGCACACACACCAGAGAAACGCTCCTTCACACAGCACACAAGTGAAAACCACTGTTACAGACGACAGGACAATCCTGATACTTACAGGGATAATAACATTTTGCAAATGAGTGTCCTCACGATTATTAACATTAGACTCACACATTCATGTGGTTTACAGGCCAGTGTAGATGGAAGCCGGTCTCACCATATGTTAATGATGACATACACGTGTTGATAATAAGACACTGGGAAGAGGGCACGCACACTTTTCTACACATCCTCTATCTTTCCTCCTTCCGTCTCCCTTATTTCATCTCCACCTTTTCCTCTCTCACTTCTTTGTTTTCTCTGGAGACACAAAGAGATAGTTTGAGTATTCTGTAGCCACAAAGCCTCTTAGCATGAGCATGTGACATCGTCATATTCTTTGACCACCTCAGACATCCTGAGTGTATGTGTCCACACCGCTCAGGCTATGTTAGCCTATGCTCCAACTCCAGACTCTTTACTTAGAAAAAAGGCCTAGAAATGTTTGGGATCAGATGTGCCTGTGTAAGTAGCAAAGATTTCTGTATTCTGCTGTACCTGTGTTAGATATCTCGCACTGCTTTGTCTTTAGTAAAGACTCAACTCACACACTTGTTATTTTAAACATCTTACAGACAGATCACATTAGACCGAGGAAAGTCTTGACCTACCAGAGTTTTCTGATGATATCTGTAGTCGTCAGTTTTGAGGAAGCAGAGTCATAACTACTAACAAAGATTTATTGTATAAAAGGACCAGTTGCTTCAGCTTCCTCCCACTGTACTACATGTATTTATATAATCCCTTGACATTTGTGTGTGTTCGTACATGTGGAACAGATGAAAACCATCTTGCAGCCTTGCGCAAAAAAAAACAAGAGAAACAAGCTGACTGGTAAAGAGGAGAGGAGAAGACCACCCAGTCAGAATGTTGTTATGCTGTCAGCCCTGTGTTGCATATTATCACCTGCTGCTTTATGGTACTCCACATTAAACAGGCAATAATGGTGGTAGTAGTCATATATTTGGCTTATAAAGGTGCACACCCAGAGAGACCAGTCATATCGATTCTGGTTCAGAGAGAAACACAGAATGACTAAATATATGAATACAGTTGTGTACGACTAACACAGTAACCAAACTGATTGTTCGCTGTCTGTATCCATCACAGGGGAACAAGAAGCTGTGCCCGCAGTGTAACACCATCACCTCACCCGGAGACCTGAGGCGCGTCTACTTGTAAAGAGCACATCCCCCTCCTCTTCATCCTCCCAGTCCATTCCTCCCTCCATCTTGGATTTCATCGCCCTCCCATGTTGATCGCCATTTGTTTGTCGTGGCCTGGATTGTTGCGCCCACGCCTCCTAAGAGTGTACAGAGGCTAGAGGAGGATGAGAGTGGATGAGTGAACGACAGATCAGCACTCACTGGCTCTCAAGCTGGCTGCCTGGCCACCCAGAAAAAGACCTGTAAAACTCAAGAGACCTGCAGTCCCACTGCTCAGCAGGCTTGGTTGCTCTGCCTCACAGACTCCCTCTACACGTAACATGTGATATAATTCACACAGCTAAGTCCCGTTGAGACCTGTTAGCCCCACACTGCTCGGGCTCGACCTGAAGGAACTTCTTAATACAGAATATAAAGACTTGTTTTTCCTCTCCTTCTAGCTCTGCTTGGACATTTCAGTGGTGCTGGACAACAGGCTCTACTTTGAACATTTGGCAGAAAGCTCGTTTGATTTTCGTTCTGTCCCCGAGAGAAAACTATGTTCACACGCTGTCGCTTAAGAGAATTTTTAAAAAGGGCCACTAAAACTGAGCTTTCAACCAAACTGCGAATAACCTCACAACCTTGATGAGGAGTTTGACTCCTTCTCCTCCTCCACCTCCTTCTCCTTCTCCTTCCTGCAGGCCCTCCCCTCTTCCTTCTTTTGTGGTGTTCTAGTGAAGTAAACCAAATTTTCTCCCCCCCTCCAAGATGCAGTGCAAGCACATGTAATATAGGTCTATGTATGTTTACAATGTTGGGTGTAAATGACATAGAATTCATGCACACAAACACACACACACACACACACAGATTTACCATCTGCACACACATACAAGTAAATAATATCAAAGTCCTGTTTTAGTTGGAAGGGTGTGGGAATGTTTGGGGAAAAAATGGCTGGAATTAAAAGAAAAGCCTAATGTATTTTTAAAAAAATAAGATCCTTTCAAGAGCTGTTGAAGTTTTATTTCACTTGTACAGGAATAAAAAAAAGATTAAATAATAATTAATACTCAAGACTAGGTGATCAGGATTTACGTGGTGTAATTTTTCTGAAGAGTACCGGAGAGATTCCTGTTGCCCAACATTTCCTGCAAACAAGCAGAACGATGGAACTGTTCTTTAGTTGCAACAATGTCCAACTGAGCCTGTTCTTTTAACCTCCCATTTCTACTTCCTCTCAGTTGGAGTAACAACATGCTCAGATCATAGTCTAGACGCTCTTCATTTTACCCCTTCACATGTCAAAAGAATGCTTCTTTTTTTTCATTGTTCTCATAAAGCTACTCTGCGAAAAGGGCAGGTTCTTTCTAAGCTGTAACAGATGAGCGAGCTTTCTGGAAACGAAGGATAGCTGAGGCTGAAATGGCAACTTCAATACTTCCAATTTTCCCTACAGCAGCAGCAGCAGCAGCCAAGGTGGTGGTGTGCTTTGTGTTTGTAAAACTATGTATTCTGTGACGTCTGTATTGTTGTAAGAAATGCTGAAAAAAAAAGAAAAAATAAAACTTCTCAAATACCATGAGTGGTCCTGGTCACAGCCTGGATGGTGAAATTAGTGAATTAAAAACTGTTCCTGTGTTCACTGAGGGAGGAAGACGGCCTTAATGCAAAAGACACACTTATTCTGTTCATGTGTTTTGTTTTTTTTAAAGTAGACTGTGTCATCTCAGCGTGAGAAGTGTTTGCTCTGTCAGACGGACATTTTGCATCTGAAGCCGATCACCTCCATCCACTGTGAAGCAATGTAGAAGACCCACAGCAGTTTGTTTTCAGAGAGAAAAAGGGTCTGGGACTTTTATTTATAGCAAGACAAATAATTCTGAGGCATAGAAAGCATGGTTTGATCAGCTTTGTTGATGAGCCTTTCATTGTTTTCAGTCTTCATGTAGTTAAGTAAATGCTGGATAGGAAAAGGGATGCAAAGATGCACTGTTGCGTTCACATTGTGATTCCTCCAACCTTGCGTTGATTTGAACCCAAACACGGTCAACTGCACAATAAGGATTGTGTCAGAACTAATTTGTGTCTTGTATTCTTGGAAATGGTACATGTCTTTCCTGTTTGTAAACTACATTTGACATTAATTAAATGATTGTAAATCTCAGTAACAACCCCTCCCCTCCTTTTGGCTTTCTTGTTTCAGTTCCCCCTCATTTTCGTCAATGCGTGTGCGCCAAGGATGCAGTTCAGAGCTAATGAATTTCATTCTTTCATTATTGCTGTAAATTCTGACCCTGATGCAACTCTGCTGAGTTACCGGTGTCTGAAAAACATCATGTGTGCATTACGACAGTGGTTTCTGAGGTTCCCGCTCAGTGAGACCACCCACCATGTTGTTTTGAATCATTTTAAGAATTACAGAAAACTGCATATATTGAATTGTCTTTCATTATACCCAGTCTGTTTTTCTTTTTCCTTTTTTGAGATTACTTTAGCCCCATATAATTCTCCACGGAACCAGGCTCAGGGTGGGAGGCCATCTGCCTCAACTGGTTGAGGTGAGTGGAAAAGAAGAGAAGAGAGAAAAGAACAACAACAATTAGCAAGAAGCACTGGTCAAACAAGGCTGAGGATACCTGCTGAAAAGTTACAGAGTGAGGCAGAGGTGTATAAAGTATGCAAATTCAAAGTAATAAAAAATTCTAGTATTGCCTGGAACAATACTCCACTACAAGTAGAAGTGTTTTTGGTTTTTTTTTATTCAAGTAAAAGTACTAAGTAAAAGCTTTCAATTTTACTCAGAGTACAAAAGTAAAAAGTGCTCTATTAAGAAAACACTGCATTTTAAACTGTTAAATTTGCTGCTGTTGACAACATAAATATAAAGTACAAGTACCTCAAAACTATACTGTAAATTATCTTTGTTACTCATCAACTCATCAAGAGAGAAAGAAGTAGAATGACATTTATTAGATGTCAGAGTTCAAGTCTTAAAACATTAGTCAGGTATTTACATCTTGTGATCATTCTCGTTCTTCACACTGGCCACCACAAGATGGCTTCCTAAAGCTGTTTCAATAGAGGTGATGGGGCAAGGACTAGTAATGTATTTAAATCTGTTTCAATCTAATGTTAGGCTGCGTGTCGCTGTTGAGCTGCAGTGGAAGAAGAGACTAGAAAGGAGAAGTGAGGGTGTGATTATCCTAATGACAGTTAAGTATTTAATGAAAATAGTCTCCTAAATCATGACAACATAACTGCCTACAGGCAACCAGGAGGTCTGAGCTGATAATGGCCATTTAACAGGGTGATAATATTTGTGATGGGTCCAGTAGTAAACGTTGCAATGTGCCATTAAAATCAGGGAAGAAGACGCCTACAAGCTTGTAAAAATAAAGGTAGGTTTCAGGTTGTGACTGTTTTACTTGTCAGTGAGACAGTGTTACACATGATCATGAACCACAGGCCAAGTAGAATGTGATGGACTTGTTCTTCCTATTGCTCAGGCAGATATGACTAAAGCACAGAGCTTTACAGATGGTGCTGGCACACTAAAGCCTGTTCTCCATAAGGTGAGGCAAGTATTTGTGTTAGAGCATTGTGTGTGTGTGTGTCGTATATCAAAAGGCAAGTCTTGCTGAAAAACTAGATGTTAAGGTGTTTACCACGTCTTCTGATAAACCTGCCAGAGTCCATCCCAACCATTCCAAGATATTTAGATATTTTACCATAACCACAGAGTTTTGCAGGCAAAATGGCCTCTATATGTGTGTGTGTGTGTATATATATATATATATATATATACATACATACATACGTGTGTGTGTGTGTGTTTGTTTTTACATACAGGTTAATGATTTCTGATCCCTTGCGAGATGAGACGACCACAACATAAAGAGCAGCGGCTACCTGCTAAATCAAAATATCGATACCACTCATGTATGTTGTGTAGACAAAGAATACACTGAGCTTAGCATAGAAAGTACTGTACTTTCATTGTGGCTCCGACCAAAATGATAAACTAAATATAAAACCTGTGTACCCGCAACTCTAAATCTCAGCATTTAACATCTTTCATCTGGTAGATCTGTAAAAAAAAAAAACAAAACAAAACAAAAACAATTAGCAACACTTCATGATTGTTTTGGAAATGAAGGTTAGGATGAAGAGAATGAACCATATTTCTAACTTGTTACTAACATCACAGGGCTGAGAGGAAACCAACTGAAAACACAGAACCACCAAAATCTTTGACACTGTTTTGACACAGATGTTAATAAAACTTAAATAAAACTTTTAAAATAATCCTGTGTTGTGATGCTCAGTTATACTGGGCTAAAACGAAACTTTAATTTAAAGATTGAACAAGCCTGTGTACTTGACAAACAAATCAGAGCTGCCATACTTAAACTATTTCAATTAACTAAGCATCGCTTTACTATGTATATGTATGTAATTACAGAGCTTCTCAGCTCGGCTCAAAGTTGTCGTCCAGTGAGAAACTTCAGAAGACTGTTCAGAATAAATGCTTCCTCCTGTGAACAACCCTGTGGCTTTTGTAGTTTCATACGCTACAGTGATTTTTATTGCTTACAGAACTGCTAACAAGACTACAGTCCCTCAGTATGTCCATCACCATAACATCTATTTTAGTACAAAATGATTAGGTAGACTTTGTCAAACTATTTGCTTTTGTCACTGGGGTTTCCACTGACATTTTATTACTGTGTATTATGTGTGAATAATAAAAAATATCCCAACCAAATTGAGACATTCAACTAGGACCATCAAATGTTCAGCATCTTTATTTTAAAAAATTAAACTTATTACAAATGCTGCAGCTCTGTTTACTATTAATAAAAGGTTTTTTCGTCAACATGCTAACATGCTCTCATTAAAAGATTTTAATGTTTAGCATGTTAGCATGCTAACATGAAAGTAATTAACAGAAATAGCTTTCCAAGTATTTGGTGACATTATAACAAAGGTTTGACCTAGTGGTAGATTAAAAATCTCCACCTGATTTCTAGAAGATATCTCAATAAAAACAAAAACGTCAGCCTCGTGGTGCTAAAGTGAAAAGTCACTGGATCGCACAACGCCGCAGGATTGAATGTCATGACATTAAACTACATCTTTCTTCCCCACACCATCTCCATCTTCTGGACATGGGCCTTGGACGACTTGGAGAAGGTACTTTTCACCACGTTGAGAGGAGCTGCCTTACCACTGAGGTAGACCTTATTGAGACAGCTGGGAAGCCACGACTCGTTCTCCTCGTGCTCCTTCTCCTCTTCGGCTGCTCCCACTGTTTCCTTCTGTACGAGCGTACGCGAGTAGGCAAAGATGAATCCAGTCATAAAGGCATCAAACCCAGCTCTGTGTGTTCCCTCGTCAGCTTTCTTCTTCTGACCATCAGTCTTTGTTACATGGTCACTGTTTTCACTGCTTTCAACACCATCTTTTGTACTGATTTTTGTGTTTGGGTCATCAGCAGTGGTGCAGTCTGTGTTGTCTTCACACACACTGTTGCCCTCACTTCCTGTTTTCACACTCCCTCCCTCATTCTGTTGGGTGCCATCAGGGCACAGCTCAGCCGCTGGCTGGTCATTTGGTGTTTCTGGTGTTTCTTCAGGATCCACCTCCATGTGGGGTAATTTGTTTTCAGGGGCACCGTCAAATATATGGAGGCCTTGTGCTTCCTCTCCTCCACCCTTCTTCTTCTCCCTTTGTCTCTTCCTCTTTTTTCTCTTGTCCTCCTTACCTTTCTCATCCTGTAGGATGATAAGGTCAGTGTCGTGGGATAATGGACACTGAGTGCCATTCGGACACCAGCCAAAAGCCTGTCAGACATGCACATGTACAGTTAATAAAAACAGTTACACAGACACAGGAAGAAAGAGACTACTTTTTCTCAGTTTTGATACTAAGCCGTTACACTTGTCGGTTGACTTCAGCTAGGGAATTCTGCTTAACTAAAGGATTCCTGTCAGTAACAATATTTTTAAAAAGGAAGGAAAAAGGTTGAGACTCACAGAGAAGCGCTGGCAGATGTCAGTCTGTCCGTCAACAGAGGCTGCAGCTGGACACGCTCTGTAGTCCACGTAGCTGGACATGTGTCCGGCATACTGACAGAACTCTACATGGACATTAGGGCCAGTCCCTCCAGAGGTCACACTGCGACTGTTATCCAGCTTACTGGACAGAGGAGGAGATAACATGAGGGACATGATGACATGATTGATCTTACATTCATTGTAGTAGCATACAACACAATCCAGTGTAAAACATGTTTCTTAGTCCATGAAGTGGCCAGTGTGCAAATGCAAACACATGCAACCACTTTATTACATACATAAAAACTATGCACAACAAAAAATAACGAAAAAGTTTAAATAAACAGTGGTTAATGGCAATGATCAATCTGTAGCTGATCAATAATAAACCACATTCATTCAAAAATACATAGTATTGTATTGTATACACTAATAACGATATAACACTAATGTCCTTAGTAGACGACTTCAAAGGTAACGTTACAGCTAGCTAACGTTTAGCGCTTTATTTATTGTGTAACCACAGTTGCCTTCATTTTTTACTGACAGTATCATTTGGCAAACCAGTAAATGTCACTGGGAAATCCAGCCCTGCATAATGTCACCTTTTTCAAATAACAGTCCCAGTGAAATTAAAGTGCATTTTATTCAGACGTTGTTACAACAAGCCAACAAAACTCGCTAGTGAGTACTAGTAAATGTGTTCAGGAGGTTATTTTGCCTGCAGTCTTGCACTGCCCACCAATAAACAACACAATGTTTACTAACTGTAAAGGGGTCTATATTGTACATATTTCTGCTTGAAAAGTGCTATAAACCTGTGCTCACCACTTCTTATAGGCATACTCCAGATAGGAGGCGGTGAGCCGGAGCTCAAATTCAGTGACGTATTTGGTGTCATAGATTCCAGCAGGAAACATTTCAGACAGGTCTGCTGTGAAGGTGGCCAGGCGCTCGGGCAGGTGAGCATAGAAACACTGGGTGGAAAAACAAAAAAGCATTAGTAAAGTAAGAAAGTATAGTACGGAGCTAGTCACATAAGGTTTAATAGCTCATAAAAATCACTAATTAACACAGTTAATGTGTTTTTACTACAGCTGATCCGAAGATAAGATAATACTTACCTGGTAAAGGAAAGCCATGTCAATGAGGCCGTTGTGGAGCACGATGGGTTTTCTCGCCCGCAGCAGTTCAGTAAATAACGCCCGGATGTGGACACCCCGGTCGTCTGCTCCTCCCTTTTACAAAGAAGAAAAACAAGAGAGGACGACAGTTACAAATCAAACAGTAGCATCTGTAATTTATCATATACACAATATAGAGAACACAGCACAACACACAGCACCATCTAAACCATCATCACCTTATTATTGCCCTTGCAGTATGGGATTCCGTGGGCATACTGCTGGTTAAAGTCAAATCCATGCTGCACCAGAAACTGGACTGACTGGGGCTCTATGACGTACTCCTCTGAACACAGCAGTGTGAGGTTATAGACCTGGACCAGGTACGTGTCTGCAGCCTGAAAAGAGAAGATATAAAACATACACATGAGCAACAGAAAATTCTCATTGACCATTTGAAATATCTCATCATGAGATTATTATAGTACAAACACATCCTGTCGTACCTTGTAGTCTAGTTTCTTGTAGCAGGCAATTCCCAGGGAGAGGATGGAGCGAGAGCGAGCTGCATGACATATGGCTTTGTATCTGTCCTCTATAGATCTGAACAGAACATTACAGTGTGATCATTATAAAACAAAGGCATGGCACTAATTCAGAAACATATATTTAGCATCCATGCGTTTTTGCATGGCAGCCTCTTAATGCTATTTCTGGTAAGTTGGAGAAACTATTGCCCACTGTTTGTACTCACTCTGCCAGCAAAGACTTCCTGTTTCCAAGACCGCTCAGTTCCTGAAACAACACAGGGGCCGTTGATTCTCTTTTTAACAACAAATGTGCATACGTTCATTTAACTCAGGTGCACATTGCTTGCACAGACACAAGCACTCACCGTGTCCACTGCAATGAAGGAAGACGTTTTAATGGCGACAACCATAGCAGGCCAAAGCTCTTTGAAATTATCATTCTGGACATCAATAATTGGGACAACAAACGAGGACACCATGTTTGTTTCAATGTAAATAACTAAATAACAGAAAAGTAGCAGTTCATTTTCATGTGTTTTCCGCACACTTGACTACAGCTAACTACTGACTGAAATATTTAGAAGTTAACTACCCTGCATATGTTTTCATTATCATCTGCTCTGCGCGACTGCCTTGCTTTTTAGCTATTTCTTATATTATGTTAATAAATATTGTACTTATTTTAACACTTAGTAATAATTAGAACTTAACGTGATGGCAACTTCCAGTATATCAACTGTAAACGTTTCAACGTGCTTCCATGACTCTTTGGGGTCCTGCGACGAAAGTGTCATAGTGGTTTAACTATTGCCAGGGCGCAAATATAAAATGTTTGCTAGTATGATGTGAAGATGATGTTAAGATATTACGATGGAGTTTAAAAATAATCGATACAAGATTTTCACCAGACATTATGTAATTTCCTCCGATTGACCTTTTCGCTGAAAAGGTGAATTTCGAGCAGGCGCTTACAATAGACACATATAAACAATACGTCACCACACTCAACCATCGACGAGAAGTGCGCCATTTTGGCTCAAACAAAGTCAGAAACATTTTATCTCTGATTAAGTATTTAAATTGTATCCATAAAATGCTTTATAATCATATACTGGACAGCATTCTGGTTTCCACGAGCTAACGTTGAATGCAAATATTATAATTCCTTGTTTTGACGCTGCGTAAGTAGTTAGCTAAGAGTAATGATTTAAACCCCCTAATCATCGCCAACCAAGCTAAGTTAACGTCAGCTAAATTTAACCTTGCTGTCTGGGTTAACTGCTGCCATGGGAGGCTGCTCCGCTCCGAACTGCTCCAATTCAACCAGCATAGGCAAACAGCTATTTAGGTTCCCCAAAGACCCTGTTCGCAAGAAGAAATGGGTGGTGAACTGTCGACGAGACTTTGAACCAACTCCACACTCAAGACTCTGCCAGGTAACAGTGAAGTTTACACTGA
Source organism: Helostoma temminkii (assembly GCA_900302695.1). Lineage (NCBI taxonomy): Eukaryota > Metazoa > Chordata > Actinopteri > Anabantiformes > Helostomatidae > Helostoma > Helostoma temminkii. The sequence continues at coordinate 25,779 of OMLM01003153.1, read as the reverse complement.
GTCTAGTATCTGTGTTTTGATGCAGATATGTTAAACACATATACTGACGAAGATATATTGGACAGGGCACCAAAATATATATATCAAGAGGAGTGTTTATTTTTTATTGTATATTATCTTTAGGATTCAGTTGATACTAACTCATTTTTTTTTCACATCTAACAGAATATTATTCTCACTTTATGCATGATAATGGTTCTGGTATTTGGATTATAAAGTGTCAGCTATTCTTTCCTTGTTTCCCAAAGGACCACTTTGAGCAGAGCCAGTTTGAGGAGATCGCCAGGTCTCCAGCTGGGGGAAAGAAGCTGAAGCCCAATGCCATCCCTACTCTGTTTAATGTAGGAGACCCTCCTTACCCTGCAGTCACCACCCATCCCACATACATCCTGCTCCCCCTTAAACATGAACCAGGTAACTGAATAGCACATATGTTCTTGAATATTTTCTTTTACATTACATTTAGCAGGTGGGGGTAATTCCTCTAATTTGCAAAACATGCAGACCTTCACTAAGTGATCACTAATGCATAAACTATATACAACATTAATCTAACAGCCACTAAAACACAATCCCTATTAAAGCTGCATGTTGTTGGTCACATGCTAGCTAAAATACCATTTAAAAAGTTCTTCATCCAAGCAATGTGATCCTGGAGATTTAAACCACTTTTTATATCATGACACAAAATAGTCTGGTTAAAATAATGACGCAACATTAAAATACATCACTAGTGAGGCATTGCTTTGTGTCCGTAGTAGAGAAGGAGCTGAATTTTGGGGACCACGGCTATGCCAGACGGACCCCTCTGCCTGGCATGGAGGAGGAGGATGCAGACAGGACAGCTGAGAACCAGCAGCCTTGCACACAGTGTCAGCTCCTCAAGAAACAGTTGGAACAGGAGATGCAGCATACTGCCAGGCTACAGAAGGAGGTAGGATGGTTCTGGTGTTTTTTCTTTGACAAATCACAGTCTATTGTCATCTCTGCCTGTTCGCACAGAATCTTTATAAGAAATGTGTGGTGGTGCTTTCATTTTCTGGTCTAAATGCTATAATAATGTATTAGCTTCAGCGGCACTGATGTGGGAAAGTGTCATTTTAGGATAAAGGCATTGAAAAAGAACGTCATATGTAGTCATAAGTTGAAATGAGCAATAGTGTTTAACCATCCTTAATAAACCATCTTTTTTTTTTCTGTCTTCGTCAGGCAGAAGAGATGAAGAAACGTCTTTATCGCCTGGACCGGATTGAAAAAGGCCTCCAGAACTTTCTGTACGAGGACCAGATCCGGGCCCTGTCCCTCACCAAGCGCTCTCGACGTGCTGTCTGGTCCCCAGAAACCATCCTGAAGGCCCGCAAGATCCGCTGTGCAGTCGGCACCAAGGGTTACGAGTACTTGAGAGAACTGGGATACCCATTGCCCTCTTACAGGACTCTGTGTAACCGTGTGGAGACTAAAATCATGGTGACGACTGACATTAGTTGTGAGGAGCTAGCAGAGCTGGGCCTGGGGCTCATGGCCACCTGCGACAGTCCCACAGAAGGTGATGGAGACAATGATGAGGAGGAACTGATAGGTGTTTTGTCCTGATCCTGGCAGTTTGTATCTACTGACTCCAGCTAAGGGAAGAATGTGCACGTGTTGACTTCAACAAAGATGGGCATATTATGCTTCTTATCTCTTCTATGAATGATTGAAGTGTCCACAGAAAACATATTTCTCTTGACAGAGAAATGGACAGGTCACAGAAATCTTGTGTGGTTGTACTTGTGACCTGCACCTCTAACACGTGGCTTTGCTTTTTGAGATGCAGGGGCTTGCAGCTAGCGTAGCTTTGTGCTTGTGGTGTTGATATGGAAATGTTGAGCTACAGTGTGAGTTGGGCATGTGATGAGGTACTGTATACCATGTAGTCTGTGACAGCAGTGTACTGGTGGTGGAGATTGCGTGTAAGGTGTAGACTAACAGTACATTTCACAAAGCGTGTTGAATTTGCTGCTTTTGTGTGCTGTGTGTTTACATGCACAGTAAAGCCCTGGTTATATTTGGTATACTCGAATGTTCTTAGAAAAAATAAACGGATACTTCGTGTAACGGTTGATTGAGTATTCTCATATTCTGCAGACCACTCTGGGTTGTAAACGTGTTCTAAAATAAACAGCTGTACTTTATGCAAGCTTTAATTTTTGGTAAATTGTACAAAATTATGTATGTAATTGTGAGTGTGTGTGTAAAGTGTCTGGGATTACGTTTTCATTCAAACACAACCAGTGAGTTTCGGCTCAAAATAAGCTGTTAGAAATAACTCTCTATTGTTATATATTATCTGTTGTTATATATTATACCATACACATGTTGTAGACATCTGGGTTGATTTCCTTAATTTTTGTCAGCCATTTTTTATCACGTTTCCAAACAGACATTTCTTCATCTATCAGTCACAAATTAACAAACATACTGTATGTGGCCTTCTGACTAGCATGGTTCTATTTGCCCAGCGTTAAGCCTCACAGACAGACCGCCTACTGCTCACCTCACAATGTGCCACAGTAGCAGTACAGCCCACATACCACAAGGCTGCAGAATTGCCAAGTCATTTTTATTGTGATGATGGGAGGTCTGTGCTCATGATATAGAAAGTAGAGGTGGGTTGTGCCAGTGATGCATGGCTTCAAATCAAATCATTACAGTTAATAAAAGTCCCTACAGATTCAGTTTTTTAAGTGCACATGTGTGCAGAATCTTTTACAAATGTAACTATATTATTTACAACTTATGTATGAATGAATCCTAGCACACAATTATTTCTCGCTTCTCAGCACACTATGAAATCTGAACATATATTTTCAGATTCCTTTGCAGCTTTACAAACATAGATGAATACAGTTTCACAACCTCCTCACACATTTGCAAATAATATAGCCACAATAATGACATGACAATCAATATACCTTATAAGTGCTATAATATATAATAACTGTGAGAAAGTGAAGTTACGGTTGAGAAATATGAATTAATTATTCCTTGTTTTTTTTTTTGTGCTGCTGTGTGAGAGAGGCTTAGACATTTCACCACGTTAGTACTGCATATCAGTAGCAGATAAAAAGCATTGCTGCCACCAATACGCTGGTTAGGCTTACTTACTGGTTAGATTACAGTTGAAAGCTTGTGGTTTCATTGGTCTAAATAACCAAACCACAAGTTTCTGCAAACACCACTGTAGTGACTAAATACAGTACTCGCTGTCACGCTCATGATGTGTGATCTTTACCCTGCAGAAAGAATGGATTTTACTTCAGCCCAGTTTGGACTTTGAGCAAAGCGCTCACGTGAAAAACTGGATATTTGTTTTGTTGTGTTACTTGAGCTGGGCTAGAATATACAAACAACATTATAGCTGACAGATGTACTCACATGATAATTCACAAACACAGGTTTGTGAATTACGTACTATATATGTACGCATATACAGTGTATATCAGTTTCTTTGGCTGTTAGCGCAACAATGCTATAAGCCTGTCACTTTGACCTTTTTGTGCTTATAGTCTGACTACAAAAGTAAAACCACAGGCTTGTTTATCATGGTGGCACTCACCTCTATACTGCCCAAAGCCTGACACGAGTAGTAAAACAAATACTGCTCAGTAGTGAGGTCAATGTCACATAAAAAAAAAAAGTTCTTTTGATAGTAAACAAGCATGTAGCGGGACTGTAGGGATAAAGGTGTGTTGAGCAAAGTGCTAACATGGTAAAAGGCTCATGTTTAGCAGGTAAACCGTGTCCACCATCATCATTTTGTGTGCCGATGTGCACAAATGTACAAATTTGATCCAAGTTCTATTACTGGGAATGCCATTACAGACATTTGTCATGAATCTAATATTGAGGAAGTTAAAATTAAGTTGAAAAGGTTGAGAAATTAATCCTGAAAGGAATTTCTTTAATTTAATCCAATAGCTGTTGAGGAAATTTTATGTAAATGTACAAATGTTAACCTTAAATTGGTGCGAGAGGAAAGGTGAAGGGAAGCCATTAGAAACCATCCTGGGGAGATGAATGTGTATACTTTGTTTACTTATTTGTTTGTTTGTTTATTTATTTGGAAATCCATCCAAAAGTTGTTGAGCCTGAACCAAAGTGTGTAGTGTGTAGTTTGATGTGTGATGTTTTACATTAACATTTACCATGTGAAAAGGACTGATCACTGCTAAGAGGTTGCATTTCAGTGTGTTTTAGTGATTTTGGATACTTTCGCATTAAAGTTCTTTGACAACAAAAATTGAAACGTGTTCAAGATTACACACATCAAGTACGCGTTAGAATACAGACTGCCTCTCGATCTCTATCTCTCCTCTCGTCTTTCTCTGTCTCTTCCTCTCTCTGTTTCTGTTTGATTTGGGGGAAGTGCCTGGTCAACCCCAAAGGCTTTAAAAACAACAGTGGTTTACTGTCTGTTTATGTAGGTCACAGGACACAGAGAAGACAGAGGTAAGACTTTCTTGATTGGGGCTCTGTTTGGTTTTACTTGTGTCTTTTATTTTGAAGAATAATTAATATAACACGCTGTTCTATGATTATCCATACGTAATATTTTGCAACAGATAAGTAGCCACTTTTTTTTTATTCAGTAGACACCAAATGCTGCTTCCTTCAACTCTGCTATTAGGGACTTCTCCAGACAGTGACAACCTGATTAAGATCAAAAATATTTTAACTTGCAATTTAATAAATAAACTAATAAATGTAAGTAATTTTTATCAACTGATAAAACATTGGACCTTATTTGTACAGACTGTTCTGTTTGTGGCTGTAAATATTTCCACCCTTGCCTCTCTTTGTCTTTCTGCCTGTTTGCCTGCCAGCCTGTCTGACTGTCCCTTTGCCCCAACATTCTTCTTTCTGTTGGCTGTTTACCTCATACAGAACTTGTTTTGCTGATTATGTCCACATGTGATGAGAGATACAAAGACCATTTACTTTTTTAATTGTTTTTGGGATCAGACCGAGTGGCCATTTAGTTCAGAGTAGGAGAAAGCTGCCAAAAAGCTGAATTTCCTTTTAGATCAGACTGCCTGACCTCCACACTGCATTTATATGATTTGAGAGATTTTCGAACAATTACAGAAGTTAGTGTTAGTCTTAAAATTAGGTTTGTGTTTAGTTATGCTACTTGACGAAGTACATCTTGTTAAAATAACACCTATTATCTCATGTTTTTGTCCCCAGGCAGTCGGGGAGACAATGCGCTCTCTCTTGTTGCTGTATCTCTATGCGGCACTGCCAGGTGCGCTGTGCGCGTCCCAAACCACACTGCTGGTGGAGGGAGACAATGATGCCTCCAAGATCTGCAAACCTGCCCCACACTGGGAGATCAGAGGAAAGGCACCCATGAAGGAGCTGCTGGGAAATGTAGCGGTGGTGGCGCTACTGAAGGCTAGCTGACAGTTCTGTCTCGTTCAGGCCGCAAAGTAAAGACACACACTCCATGGCACTTCGTAGCAGTTTAACA
>OMLM01003153.1:5673-20203 GCA_900302695.1 Helostoma temminkii | reverse complement strand
TAAAGCATTTACAACCTCCCCACTAACTACTAAGCCTGTTTGCACTGTATACCAGGAACCTTTTTAAGGGGCTTAATTCCTCTACCTGCATTTCCATCATAAGCACCGGGGTCTAAATTTGGTTCCTAGAGTGTAGTACTACTCAAACAGTCCATGGTCTGGATGGTAGTACTTTCTAAAGGTCTGAAATATTAGGGTGAGGCCTGCCACACTGAATGTCACTGATTGGTCAAGGACCACTCAACATTTAACACATGGCACTGTTAAAAATCAGGTGACCAACCATCATACTTTTGATCTGTCAGGTTAATTTGTTTAATCTTCGAGGGAAAGAAAAGGACCAGGAACTTCCTGGTGGACACCTCAATTAATTGGTCGTGACAGCTTGCTTGGCATATAGCATTTCAATGGGCAAGATCAAATTCATATTCCAAAAAATGCTGAACATAATTGGTGGAGTGGATATTAAGGTCTTTAAGAACTTCTTGTGCTTTGGTTTCAGCTGAGAGCTCCATTGTGCCTTGCAGTTCTTTAGAGACTTCAAACTGTCTGGATCAACAGTGGGGTATAAAATGATTCATTTCTCTCTGTCTGTCTCTATCCGTCCCTTTGCAGCATTAAAGGCCTGCGTGACAGACTGAACCGCAGCAACCTGACGGAGGTGTCTTTCATGATAGTAAACGAGCGAGAGCCTCATTCCAGAGCAATGTACTGGGAGCTGAAGAGAAGGGCGCCCCCCAATGTTCCTGTGTACCAGCAGGCTGCCCTTCAAAGTGATGTGTGGGAGATTCTGGATGGTGACAAAGATGACTTCCTGGTCTATGATAGGTAAGGCAGCCACTTATAAGAGACATATAGTTCAAATTTGATTATTTTAACAGTAGCCAATTTTAAACAAAATAGCCTAAGCTGTTAAATTTATAAAGTAAAAATAAGTTCTCATGATTTTTGACATTATTCCGTAATAATAATATATATTCCAACATCCAATTTCTGAGTGATTGGCCAGAGTTTCCTTTAGTGAACTTTTTTTTTTAAACTTCTCAGTCACATACAGTAGAAGATATAAAATATAATGTGATATGAAAAGATCTGATCCAAGACCAGTTCAGGCAAATTAATCTAAAAGATAAGAAACACAGTTATGTCATCTGCGTGCATAAAACCATGAAAAAGTAAGGACATTTTGATTTTCTTTTTCTAGGTGCGGTCTTCTCACCTTCCATATTGTGTTACCATACAGTTTTCTGCATTATCCATATGTAGAGGCTGCAATCAGAGCTACTTATCACAAAAATATCTGCAACTGCTCAGTGAGTAATCACACAAAATGCACACAAACACACAAACAAAAGGGCAAAAGGGGACAAGTGGTTCAAAAAAGGTAACACATACAGTACAGTCAGTACAGTATAGATTTATATTGTTTAGTGTTTGTATTATCTGATCATAGTGGCCCTTAGTATTAGGTAAATACAACCTTAGATGAAAACAACATATAACTTTTTTCACCATGCCGTTATTTGTTTAACAAAAAGCTGAACAGAGTAAAGCATGCAGGTAATACTAAGTGCCCCTTTACTGCTACCATAAGTGTTAGAAGAATACCAAAGTGATACTGGCTTCAACCAGGTACTGCTACACATTAGCCCTTGATTAATTGATCACCAGGTGTGCAGACTTCTATGAAGGCACAAGTTTTTGTAGTTTGCAGATCTGCAGCATTCATTTGGGAAGAAATGCCTCATATGAACTGCTAAGCACAGAGGTGGAGCGGTGATGATTTGGGCACACACACAAATAGAATGATAAGAAGAGGCACTCATTTTTTACAAGATTGTGTCATAGCCATTCAGAATTAAATAAATAACCCTTTGAATTAAAGATGCACTCTGTCAGCATTTTATTTTAACAATGGATCCAGTAGGCATGTTTAATGTGTCATGTAACACTGCAGCTTTAAATCATGAATAACAACAGCATTAACAAATATTTCATCTTTCCCAGGCAAATTCTACTTTTGCAAATAACATGAATAACACAGCACCTTTGAACATCGACCAAACAACTACATCATCCACAATTCAACCAGACACTGAGGAGGGGGAAGTGGAGCATGGAACTCATCACAGCATCAACCATAGTTATAACCATCATCATCACCACCAGCATCATACCAGTCCCAGGAATCAGTCCCAGCCTCATCAGGATACAAGTCAGAATAAAACTCAAAATAATCCTCCTACCACTCATCATCACCAACACCCCCATAATCAGCATCATCACTACTAAAGTTTTCATGTTTCTATATAGAATATGCAAGTAAATGGAATTTTACCGAGCAGCTGAGTCTGCTTTGAACAGTAATCAGATTTTGGTTCCTCTGCTAGCATGTCCACACCTCTCTCTCCTGTGTGGGTACAGTAGTAGTTCTGCCCTATGTTCTCTCATTAATGAAGTCAACAGTGTAAAACCTGCCTGCAGGAACCTGTAGATGGATGTGTGTGAGGAGATGGGGTAGACAGACTGTTAATGTCATTCACACAGAGCCAAGTGATGGTGTGTACTGCTACTGAGCCGACCTCAGTCAGGTTACTGCCTACAGTGGATTCTCCTAGTTCACTTTGCTTCCATTATTAAATTTTCAATAAATAGGTTCAAGGAATTTGGAAAGTGGTGTAAAGATTAAGACACTGATTTAACCACATTTAATAACTCACAGGTTTGAGTATTTAGTGTAAAACATCTATAGGATTAACTTTTTCATTGTGTATAGAAGAACAAAGGAAGTGTAAGAAATGTAACACTTTATTAGTATTAAAGTATTAAACCACACTGTTAATTTGTTTTCTATGTTTGTTTTATTCTCATGAACTGCATGACCACAGAGAGAACCTTTAGGTTGTTGTGGTTTAAAGGAAGATGTTTTTCTTTTACATTTTGTCTATAAAAACATTAAAATTGATAGAAACTCTTGTGTCTGTGGACAGTGTAGTTCATTACTGATTTGGGATGTTATATGTATATCTAAATGTTTTTTATTGATTTTATCCTTGCTGGTTTCTCACCTCTATTGCTAGTTTGTCAAGACCACTACGACTAATAATAATATGCAGTACTTTATTTATCCCTATTGGGAAATTGGGAATATATTATTATTGGAAAGCTTCACCCTTCTACAGGCTGCAGTGTTGTGTCCAAGGACACATTGACATGTGGTCAGTGGGAACAGGGATTTGAACCACTGGCACTGTGGTTCATGCACAGCTAAACTATCTCCTGGACTAAAGCTGCCCTCAAGTTATGAGGGATCTATTACTTGGACAAAAAATGACAATTCAAGTGAATTGTATCAAGAAATGATTGTAATTTCTAACACTGTAACACTGGAACATGAAAGAGGATTTAATGTATCCAAAACAAACCCAAACAAACACACACATCTCAGGAAGCAGCGTGTTCTGATTGGTGGATGAGTGAGCTGAGGAGAAATGAACAAACCATCAGAATGAAAGTAGGGTCACTTTCTCAAAGCTGCTGCGGCCATTCAGCAGGTAGTACAAGCCTGGCTGTCAGGGATTTCTTCTTTAAATCCTTGTGGAGAGTTAAACTACTTAATTCTGTCCACACAGATGTTGCTTCTTCCCACACAATTATGATGCTTTCACTTACATTCACTGCTGTAATAATAAACAGCTTGAATAGAAAAACATCTATCCTTTACATATTACACATTGTGGACTGACAGTAGGCTACATGCTGCTGAACCAACAGTTTTTAGGGAGACTGAAATCAGGAGACTGAGTGGACTTGATCTTTAATGATCAATCTTTATTGGACAGCATGACTGTGAGAGAAACAGGAAGAAAACATGGGACGACAGAGGAGGTGTGACACGCAACAACGATCCACAGTTGGACTTAAACCGGGAACACTGCAGTTATATTTATATTTGGCACAACCCAATAGGATACCAGTGCACAGTGGTGGATTTGGCAATTTGGAGGCCCCAAGGTAAACACATGCATGGGGCCCATCTGTTCCCATCCTTTGACAGCGTTGCTGTAAATTTGTTACAATTTCTTACAAGCTTCTTTTTATTTTCCATACACTTACTTGTAACTTTGCTTCATTGTTGCTGTTACAAACAAAGTCTCTCACTCATCAGTCTCTGTTACTCATGAATTATAGGCATTCTGCCGCCATTTTAGCATCATGATTGATTCATAAGAATGTAAATAATAAAGCCTGCCTTTTTGGAGATGAAAAACTGAATTTTGCTATGTAGAAAAATACTCTAGGTATTAGTCATACATTAAAAGTATTTGCTTAATGTACTTAACATATCAACAATAATAAACTGCTATGGTGCCTATAATATGGTGTAAGCAGTGTTTACTGTTGCAGGTGATGGAGATAGAGCTTTTAACAATTTCATATACTATAGTAGGTACTGTAGTAGTTCACCATCTCTTTCATATGTGAAACATGCATTCTAATAACGTGTGACTGTATATGCTGCACGTTGTAAGAACCAGTTTCAGTTGTGGGAAATTGACGACCTTTTGGTGACTTCTCTCTTTCTCTCATGTCTGTACTTCAGACTTCAGTGTTATGATTACACACATTCTAGACATTTTAAAAAAGGAAAGTTAAGAGTGAATTACAGTGTGGTGGAATACAGTTAACTCTACACTATGTAATTTATTTTATGTTTCAGCAGAAATATGCTCAAAAACACATCCAAATGTGGAGAGGTGCTGTCAAAGGCTTCTGTGGCCCAGACTCACTGAACAGTCTGGCAACATTGCAGAAATAGTCCCTTCTGTAGCGAGGCTTTCCCTTCTAACTGACCAGAGATTTATAATTATTTCTATTTACTTACTCACTACTCTATTTATTGTAATTTTGTAAGACTAATTTCCTGTTTGTTAGAAAAAGAGATGTACTGAGTTAGACACTAATAATTAATTTAACTATTTGTCATTTTTTGCTGTTTCATAATGCGATTGTATTTAATTCTTGTGGAGAAATATAACCCATCAGTTACATATTCGGCCCAAACTCAGCTGGTTGATGAACCAGCACCACAAGGTGGAGCTCAAGTTCTTGGAAAATGCACCAAAACACATGCAGACTGAGCTCTAGGTATAAAGGAAGGTAGAGAGGAGCTGAACTGACCTGGTGTGTGTTGAGCTTTCATCTATAAACTTTAGGTGGCAGCACTGTCATACATGAATGACTTATGGAAATTCATCACCTTGCCGTCCACATAAGGCAGGCATTCATCAAGGAGATTATAAGTTATTATCCATTATCAAGAGATATGTCTGGATTAGTGGCCGTAATCCTTGAATTATAATACAGATGATCTGTGGGTGTCTTAATCAAAATTACAGTGGGCTTCATTTATGTAAGGAGGGTGCAATTTATTAACATGTACTTTATACTTATGCATGTTAAAAAACTTTGTGCATCCTGTTATGTTTGTTCTGTGATGGATGTTCAGTGAATGTCTTTCAGTTGACTTTCTTTACTTACTTTGCACTTACTTATAAAATACTGTGGTTTATCCTTTATCCTTCGTGTCCATCTTAGTTTCTAGTCTCTCACCACATGGCAGAAATTACATTTTTTCTACCAATGGATTCTGGAAAATGGAGGTAAGTTCTTCACTTTGTCAATACACACATATTCCAGATAGATTGTTAGATATTTATATCAGACATGACGTTCCTTCTTTGCTTTCTTTTGCTTTTTATCAGTCTAGACAGGAGGACAGAGAACTGACTGCTGGTTTACTCTCCCGTGCCAATCACCTGTATCTTCATGTGCTACCTGATCATTATATGGGCAGGGCCAAAGCTAATGGCAAACAGGCAGCCAGTCACCCTGAATCTCGGTCTAATAGCTTGCTACTTCTTCATGGTCTGCCTGTCTGCCCACGTGTTCCATGAGGTACTACCTCATATATGGGAACTGAAGGGAAGGTGACAACTGTAGAATAGAGGCAAATACAGGAGAATAAAATGCAAACAACCTCCATACAGTTGCACAATAAAAAGCAACAACTGGATCACAAAAGCCTAAACAATCCAAAGTGGTCTTGAAGTATGAAAACCAGTGATGTGCACAACAATGGCAGGTGCAAAACAGCGCCAAGTCCCAAAGTTCAAATCCTGATGTTTTATCTTTAAAGCTGCTAAAATCAATATTTCTACATCAACAGTTGATCAAATGACTAGGTATAATCAGAAAGGGGCTGCTCACAGTAACAGCTCTGGGGAACTTTTTAGTCTTTTTGGTAAAAGTTTTTGATTTTATAACCTGCAACTTAACTTGTTTCGTCTCTGCGTTGCTTTCTGCCACAGCTGGCAGCTTTAATAAACACACTGTAGCTTGTGAACATACTGTAGCTGGATAAACAGAATAAAAAATTAAAGCTGCATGTGTAAATAGACAGCTCAGCACAGCGGCCAAAAGATCAATCTTTTTTTTTTTTGTTTTATAGGACAAACTTCTCCTGTGAGTTCAGACAGACGTAGATCCCACAGTTTTTATGTCCTGTCCATTGTGGGAGTTAGTGTCAATTCAACAGGAAGCAATTTCACTCATTCACAGTCAATTTCTGTGTGACAGAATGGGATGAAAGGTCCTTGTGCTGATTGAGAGAAACCAAAGCAGAGATGAAAGGAGCTTTTGTCTTTCCAGTTCACAGCCTCTTCCTGGTTGGCCAGATACAGTCTGCTGTGCCAGCCAGTCTACTACGGCTACAGCCCACTGGACACGAGGGTAATATATTTTTTTACAACATTTTCCTGATAACACTTGATAACAATATCTGTTGCAATCTTTAAATCACACATATATCTTCAAATTACACTTTGAATATTGCTTATTATCTGCAGTAAAGCTCTGGAAACAAAATAAAGTCATACTGAAAGAAGAATATTACAGTAACATATTTTTGTGCTGGTGGTTATACTTGTTGAAAGTTATAGAGCTCAGTGACACTGTGAGTAAGAAAGGTGAAAAAAAACTGTTCTGAAGATTTTTTTTAATGTGTGACTTAAAGCAACTCAAAATACACTGTGACAGAGCTTTTTGAACACGCTTAGCTGTACATGTCTCTGTAGATGTGCTGTTTCCTTTTGCCTTCCTTTGCGCATTTTTATGTAATTCAGATCTTCTTTATTCTGAGAAAGGAGAACAGTCAGCTGACCTTCCTCCATGTCTACTGAAACCACTATGATCTTCACCTTGTATAAATACGTGGCTGGGGGCCAGTGTGAGTACATGCCAACGCATTGATTCCAGTTTCACAACAGCTGTGAAAATACAACTAATTGTCTATTTATGTACACACTCTACATGCTCAAGGGCATAATAATAATTAAAATTCCTTCTGTGCATTCATAGCTTTTCTGACTGGACTGATTGGTCCATGTGCTGATGTGTCAGCGCTACAGCCTGGCACTTCTAGAAGTGAGCATGACCAAGCACCTCTGGTGGAAACATTACCTCACCTCCCTACAGCTGGTCAGTATCCATCTCCATGTGTGTTTCTTAGTGACCCAAGTTCCTACAACCACTTTATCTGTGTTTATTACCTTTGACTTTGCTTCTTTGTTGTTACACTTTAGTTACTTTTACTTTTAACTTAGCAAAAAACTTTTAGGCAAATGAAATGCCCAAATACCAATATTAACATCAAACGTGATGTGAAAATGCAAGTACGGGCTCTAAATAGTCTTGCTACACAAATAGATTTCACATCAAGCAATGACCTGGTGATCATTCTACTGAACAGAGGAATTTCAAAAAAAATCTGGGGTGCATCCCAAACTGACAAGAATGAGCCAACATGAAGAGTTGTACTGTTTGGTGCAGGAGGTGCAGCTGTAACCTGAACCTGCTGCAGAATGAGGGGCTGTTGGCTGTGTTGATCTCACTCTAAGGGGGAATTTCAGGGAGCTGATTGATCCGGAGCAGCGTCTGGTCATGTCTGAGGTAAAAAATCTGAACACAGTTTTGATCAGTAGCTTATAACTCATATTCATATATATGAGTTATGAGTTCCTATATACATTTCAATGTCGCAATGTTGCAGCTTGCCATAAGAAGCTTTTCGGTTTTCTCTGTCTACGCACTCATACTGTATTTGTGTTTTACCCTGTTTATAAAGTTCAGCATTAACTGCAACTAAACTGCAACTATATTGAGTGACGTTCCAACAGGCTGCACTATGATTGGACAGAAATATACAGTTGCCAGCAAAATGTTGGTAAAATCAACCTTGGTGCAAATAAATAAATAAATAAATGAAAGCTGCATTTTTGCACAGAGAAATCTGCCACTGATGTGAAATGGCTAGTTGATAAATCATTAGTTTGAAAAATATAATTGCTGTGCGAACAAAATCTCTCTGGAAATTTGCCTCTAGTGACCTAAGGCTGATTTATGCTTGATTGAAGCTAAATTAGCTTAGATGCTATAACATTTCACTAAAATATAACAAAGTAAATACAGCCCACTACAAACAACTTTAGGAATATTTATTTTAAAAAATGTAATACTAACTTTGTTCTCTGAACTATAAATGTTACAATACACTGCTGTTAAAACGCTGCTACAAAACAAAACAAGCTAGCATTAGCTTAGGGGTTTCTTCTTGCAAGCCTGTTCTTTTATAATCCTATGAAAATTCTATGTAACACAATAGCTTTTGTCTTACACAGGAATATGCTTAAGGACCTTCAAGAATGCTCGCAAAGCTTACAGTATTTAACTTTGATAAGAGCTTTTTCATTGTTCTAGATGGATTAGCAGCTCCGATGCTCCTGAAGTAACTGCTGGACCATCTGCGTTTTACTTATGGCACTGATGAAGAGACCGTGCACCCTGCAGTATATATTTGTTTTCTTTCTGTATGGCTACAGGGTATCTGGGTCAGTATGTTGAATGGCTGCCATTATGTAACACTAATTAGAAGCGATCCCCAAGCCTTCATTATATTTGGCTTCACAATTTAGTGAACTGAAGCCGGGATAGTTGAGTTGATTGGTGAGTGTATGTGTTCTTTTGTGTTATTAGGAGGTAGCTGTTATTTAAATTGGAAGGGTGGGTGGGTGTTGAGTGTTGGTAATTTTCAACATCCATTATGCCTAGAACTTAAAGTCTGTAGTGACTCTATGAGACATATGGATATTGATTAGTCTATATGATATAACAATGACAACCACAGTGATCGTTTACATCTGACTGGTGCTTTTGTCTTTGTCTCTTCAGCCCTGGTGATTGGTGTTCAAGCTAAACACCCAGTTAATCTTGTTTTGATGAATAAATGAACATTGTTCTTAGGCTATGTAAAGTCAAATTAGTCTTATATTAGTCTGTACTTAAGTGAAATAATATACAGATGTGGACAAAATTGTTGATACCCTTTCATTAAAGAAAGAAAAACTGAAATAATGTAAATTATTATTAATATAATAAAAATTTACTGCATATTTAATAATGAAAATCTGGCATTGCCTTTGAATTGTGGTTAAATAGAAGCATTTCATAAAAAACAAACTTATAAAACTGCTCTGGACAAAAATGATGGTAACCCTAGAATAAACTGAAAATAATTTGACCATAGGGACATGCTAAACTAAAGTGCACCGGTTCACAGATGTCTTCAAACTTGTAATCAGTCAGTCTGAATATTTAGAGGGTGAAAAGTAGTGACTAAGCTGTTTGGTATCATGGTGTGTACCACACTGAACATGGACCACAGAAAGCTAAGGAGAGAGTTGTCCCAGGAGATTAGAAGATAATTATTGTCAAAAATGTTAAAGGTAAAGGTTATAAGACCATTTCGAAGCAGCTTAATGTTCCTGTAACTACAGTTGCACACATTATTCAGTACTTTAAGGTCCACAGGACTGTAGCCAACCTCCCTGGATGTGGCCACAAGAGGGAAATTTATGACAAATGGAAGAGACGGATAACTTGAACGGTAACCAGAACAACTTCCCAAAGAGATTAGAGATGAACTCCAAGTTTAAAGTACATGCTATTTGAGCCAAAGTGAACATAAGGAAAGACAACCAAGGAGGACTCCACTGTTGAAAGTAAAATATAAAAAAGTGAGACTGGAATTTGCCAAAATGCATATTGAGAAGCCACAAAGGGCTGGGGCTGATTTGCTGCATCTGGCACAGGGTATCTTGAATCTGTGCAGGTTACAATGAAATTCCATGGCTATCAAGGTATTCTGGAGCAACATGTGCTGCCAGTGTCAGAATTGTCTCAGTCAAAAGTCATGGATCCTCCAACAGGATAATGACCCAAAACACACAGCAAAAACACCCAAGAATGGCTAAGAACACAATATTGGACTATTCTGAAGTGGCCTTCTATTAACCCTGATCTAAATCCTATTAAACATCTGTGGAAACAGCTGAAGCATGCAGTCTGGAGAAGGCACCCTTCAAACCTGAGACAGCCGAAGTAGTTTAGCCACGAGAAGTTGGACAAAACACGTGTCAACAGGTGTAGAAGTCTCATTGAGAGTTACAGGCATCATTTGATTGCAGTGGTATAATTTTTGTCCAGGCTAGTTTGATTACAATTTTTGACAATTCAAAAGCAATGTCTTATTTTCATTAAATAAATTTCAGGAATTTTTTATTTATTATTACTTTCAGTCAGTTTCACGTTAATTTAGTGACCATTGTGAGTTTACTTTCTTTAACGGAAGGGTACCAACAATTTGGTCCATGTCTGTATACTGTATGCTATGATCCTTTTAATATTTAGTGCTACTTTAGCACAAAAGCTGACGCACTAAGTATCCCTCTATATTTGGTTGCCTTGCAGGACTCAGATGAGATTTAATGTATGTTGTACTTTTTCTGTAACTCCACGTCAGGGTTCATACAATCTGCCACTTAGTGATAACTTTCACTTATTTCTTCTGTCTGCCTCTTGCCCTCCTAGCTCCAGTCTTTCATAGTAACCATTCACACTACCTACAACCTGTTTGCTGACTGTGACTTTCCTGGCTGCATGAACATGGTTGTATTGGCCTACTGCATCAGCCTCAAAGCTCTCTTCAGCAGCTCCTACTACCACAGCTAACTCATCAAAAAGAACACTAAGCCAACATAAGGACATGGAGAAAGAAATCAGGAGTATATGATACAGAGAGAGGACAAAGCTGAGATGGAGGATATGTAAAACATTTATTCTCCTTTCCTGCATTTCTAATCTTGTACATACAAAGATTTCACTGTTGTATGAAAATCTATACAAACTGGGAAGTGGAGCAATGTATGATTTTCAAAAATTAACTTCTGTGTATAAATGACATCTTTCTTCTTTAGACACACACACAAACTTGTCTTTGTGTCTTTGTGGGGAAACTCACTGACATAATGCATACGCCTCGTTACACTAAATGGAGTCTTCCATTCACTACATTCATTGATTCTCTTCTTTCATCCAGTACAAGACCACAGTCACTCATTACACTCATCTGCTAATAGATAGACTTAAATAGATACACTTTCTAATCACCATTAAAGTCCATTTGTTCTTCTCTGACAGCCCTAGCCAATCAGATGTTAGCTGCCATTAGGTCTGTATCCCACAGTGTCCATTTATTATGTCCCCTATTTTTAGTTCACACCCCCTCTCCTCAGTTTCTGCTATCTAAACCCTCTTACCAACATGGGGGCCCTCAGTCCACCATACAAAACCCCTTCCCCATCTGTTCTGATGTAGAAATAATAATTGCCCCAGTCCCACTTGCTCCCCCTTGTGGACACAAGTAAAACAGCTGCTAGTGTGACCCTTAGATTTTATTTCCCCTGCCACTGTCACTGATACTATTCAGTTCACTATCTATTTCTGTACTTTTATCTCCAGCAGCACATTGGTTTTGACTATCCTTTGTTCCAAACTCAGCAGGGGTGGACAAAATACAGAACACCACATGAAAAAGTACTTTGAAGTGACTAAATCGAAGTCCCAAAGGCAGTCATTTTAATACCAATCGGCACAGTGTGAAAACTTGACAAAGTTCAGAGAATCGCATCTTCACATGTGAATTTTAAAAGCAACATGAAACAACTAGTGTTTGGAAGAAAGGGTATTTTAAAATGGAAATGTGATCACTTAGTCCAACCTCTTGATCCAACAAACTGGAGACACAGATGAACACACATTTTGGTACAGCAAACCCAGATGGATCATATCCACACTGTGTGAAGGAACACAGCTTGGTCATTTGAAATCACAGCACACACATGACATAGATGATATATGTCTGGTGTTTAGAGTTTCCCTTGTAATTGCGAGATAAAAGATAAAATGACCATGACATTTGTCTCAGTGATAGAGTTTAAAGTTGTAAAATTCTGACTCATGGTATTGTAAGACGCTGCGCATCTGATAAGGTTAAGTCTGAAAAGATGGACTTTCTGGATCATGATTCACTATCCCACTGATTTCTGAAGCAATGTTCCCCTGTCACCTTAAAACATTGTCTGTGTTTTTAAAACATGTCAATTACAAATGTGACAAATGAGGAGTAGAAGTCCAATTTGACTGAAGGCTTGTGAGATGCCCATAAATCATAAAACTGTTTATAAAACTCTTTACCTCAAAGATAAGATGTCTGAAAGTGGATAAGTGTTTGTGTTTGTATGCCTGTACTCCCAGATTAGTTAGAGGCTGCACAAGAGTGATGTTTATTCACACATTCAATTTTGGGGTTCATTATTGGAGTATCACATGTAGGACTACCTGCAAGTAAATGCCACTATGCATATTTGTTGCAGTACCACAGCAGCCATGTTTTCATTTTATTAAATTTAATTTTGCTAAAAATGTATTTATCCATATAGATTCTTTATTTGGCTAATATGGCATGAAACAGTTACATGCACTGGTACTAAAACCAGCCAATAATTACACAAGCTTTTAAATTATTTTATTCTTTATTATATTGTCTAATTATAGCATTAGAAACTGAACAACTGGTCAGGGACTGGTTGGGAGTGTGCCCTCCTGTAGAGTATTGTGGGCACCTGCCCTCCTTACCCCCCCTGTAAATCTGCCCCTGCTGCACAGTCACTGTCAAATTAACTAATAAACTGAATTTAGTTTATCAAACAATGTCATTACTTAAGTCAAGAGTTAAATGTTAAAAGTAATCCCTGGCAGAAATGATTAACACCAAATTAAGACTGAGTCCGTTTATTCTTAGCACATTCAACTTTTAGTTACTGTCAAACAGACAGAGTGGTGCATTGGGTTTATTTTATAAAAAACAGTTTCTGTGGTGTGTGTTAACACATAACACACGCTGTGTGTGAGCTTTTTACTGACAGTATGACACAACTCGGCTGTGGACTGCATCAGCCTCTGCATGTAGTTCAACCTGCCAAAGTGGCTAGTGTGAGTGACTATGGTCGTTTTTCACACCTTAGTGCATTTGCTCTGGTCCGAATCATTTGATATATCTGTAAACTTGTCGTATTTTCCATTTGGTTCAGTTTCTTTACACAGAGAAAAATCCAAACGGACCAAAACGTGTCATGAGAGAGTCCTCTCTGCTTATTGGTCAGATGTGCCTGCCGGGAGAACAAAAATACATTTATACATGGTATGGACTACTGCTGTACTGCAGATAGCCTTACAATGTTAACTATTTTATGCAGGTTGGTGGTTTACCTGTGAGTGTTTATTACGTTACATCACTTGCACAGTCATCAGACAAAATGTCTATGAGGCACTACACATCCTCACGACTCCATGTGTGTCCCAGATTCATCTTGCATCATGTTTTAGGTGTTTAAATGAAAGAAAATTAAATTCTGCAGATAATTCAATGTCCTCAAATCATGTGTTTACCAGCATGTGGTTGTGGTTTTGGTTTCAGATCTGATCGATCAGATCGGAGTGCAATTACTGTGTTCACACCAGACGAAACAATCTGCAAGAGGGAATATTGAGTTCAATTCAAACAAACTAAAGCCTGTAGGTGTAAAATGCACTCTAAGATCCTTAATAGCAAGTGCTAAAATTTGTTTGCAATCTTGGAAATTGTGCATTTTATTTGCGGGCATTAATCTACCAAAATAATTTGTCTTTTGCAAACATGGTGGAGTATTTGGATGAGAGTTTTGTACGTTTCACTGGTGTCTGTAATGGAGAGTTTGGACAATGACCAGTGAAAAGAAAGAGAAATTAAAGGTGTTACTTGTAGAGGTTAATAATCACTTTGATGAACTACAGCAACAACACTGCAGTATTACAAGCTCTTTTGTGTTAATGTGAATCTTGTTCGATTTGTTTATTAAACTTAGGCACCCACTGCAAACAGTAATTTGAAGGCTTATCTGAAACTGAACCATAGTTCTGCAACTAATGAGCCAAAATGTAGCAAAGTTCTTACAAAACAGTCACATTAAGCTGCACCCCAAAACTTTAAATTATAAGTGTTTGACTTGTAATTCAACACAAACCTTTATCATGG
>OMLM01003152.1:5164-22687 GCA_900302695.1 Helostoma temminkii | reverse complement strand
ACAAATTCAGACTAGTAGCTGGTCTTGCTGAAGATTACAGGTTTGCACAGTGCATAATACCTGGCAGCTGTTTGGATGTAGGTGCAGCAGTGTTAGCTGTTTGGATCTTTCTACACAGTTCAGTAGAAATAGCTTCTGGCTCTTTTCTGCAGTTGCTGTTCTGCTTTGTGATATTCATAACTGTGCCCAGGCTAAAATAAGAACAGTGGAGCTTCTGTCTGCGTGCCTCCTTCCTGTCACTTGGTTCTCACTCAGCTTGTATTAAATATGTATCGCACATCTTCTTCCTGCAGGAAGGGTGTGGCCTTTAGGAACAGCACTGAAGGAGATGTCTAAATGTTTGTGGCACCAGGTAATTTAATGTGGGAGTGAAGTTGTGTTGTCCTGGATTCATGTTACAATTCGTGCATGGAGCCATGCAGTTAAATACAGAGGTGTGGTCATCACATGGAGCTGCGCTCTGCTTTGTCGCTGTTGTATGACAATAGTTAGCAGGAACACCAACACACGTTCCTGGGAACAAAAACAGAAGGAGTCCAGCTGCCAACCAGGTCTGTTCAGCGCTCTTCTTCTTCCTCGACTGTTTTGCTGGTTGAAGAAACACAAAAGTGCTTTGAAAAGAGAAGCTCAACATAATGACACATTTCGTACTTGTCCGTCATCTGGTTGGATACAGTGATGTATAAACCAGGTTTAACACCAGGTGTGTGTGAGTTAATTCAACTTAACTCTCTCACTTGGTCGTGCAGATGCAGATTTATTTGCAGAGGGTGATGATTTAGTTCGTTGCAGCTGTGCAAGGTGTTATCTTGTGGGCTATGTGATGAATGTGTTTCATAAAAATGGCTTTGGGGCTGTTAGCTGTCAGCCTCACAAACAGCCACCAGAAAGGATGCCACAGATGGCATTAGTGTGTGTTTAACTGCTAAACCTAATCAGTTGTTATTAAGTAAAAACGAGAACTCTAACAAACTGGTCGTACTGGTTCTTAGCAGTGAAGGAGTTTGTGTGTGTCACATGTGAGTCAATGATTTATGTAAATGTTATCTTTGAACTTTGTAAACCAAAGAATTGTCTTTTTCTATACAGAAGATATTATTGTGACACAGCAGGTTCATCAAGCACAGGTGTTGATAATGAAATCAATAATTACAGTTTAATTAGTGCTGGCTGCTTCATGCAACATGGGCTGGTACAGAGTTACGTTTAATCTTTAATCCGGAACAGTTGTACTTTTCAAACAAGAAGCCTCTTTACCAGTTAGAATTTTTAATCTTAAGCAAACCAGTTCCACTGCTTCTCAATAGTCTGCTACTGTTTACAGTATGTGTGTTTGCTTTCTTTGCTTTTTCAGTCAACAAGCAAACCCGGAGCTCAAAGAGGTGCTAAACCAGCTCTGGCACCTGGATACTAACCGCCTCAAGCCTGGGACAGATTACAAAATTTCCCTCCAGGTCGGTTACCTTTTACCTTTTTTACAAACAAAGTAGAACAGTAGAACTATTACTGCATTGTAGAATTCAATTTCCACCCATTGGTGCAAACACTAGGAGCCTCGTGGAAGTATTGTGACATCATTATAATATATTCTATACATAAAATATCCTTTATATTTTTGTTTATCTATAAGCCAAGTGAAGAGAAGTACAATAATACATTGCAACAGCTAGCACGCTGGTAGCTAACCAGCTATTAGCACTGCTAAAACACAGGTCTGGTACAGTAGAGAGACCTGAAATCCACCAGGAGCTGCGGCAGCAGAGGTGCAGAGCTGAGAAGTGTAGCTCCTCTACATCACTGTATCTGTGCTCTGATGTAGCCTTAATATACACGATATTAGCTCTACCACTGAGTTATTTCTTAAATTATGACTTTATCAGATAATTACAGCGGTTCTTGCAACGTGGCACCACCACAATAAAAAATTTGTGGTTTTATATCTTCTATATGGTCAGTTTTTGTATACTCAATGCACATTCCCATGTACTTCAGTTGTACTTTATTCTTTTAATTTTCAAAATCAAGATGATGGACAGGGTAAACAAGATACACGCAAAACATCGTGATGTTAGCATTGAGCTCAAATCAAGGTTGTGTTGTACAATACACCCTTAAAGAGGGGCTGGCATCTGTTTAGTGCAAGAAATATCCAGTATAACCATTTCCATTTTGTTTTGATTCAGGGTAAGGCAGGTTATGTGGCTCAGGGCAGTAACTCAGCCAGAGACAGAGCCAGCGCTCCACTCTTTAAATTTGTCAACGAAGACAAACTCAAAAGCATCAAGACATATGCATGTAAGTTGCAGTTCGTTCCTCATCACTCTTCCTTCTTTAGAGCCACGTTTCTACTTTTGTCACAATCACGTCCTTTTCATGCAGCTTTCATCAGGTTGCTGGACAACTATGAGATGTCCACAGGTGTGTCTGAGACAGTCACTTCAGAGGAGCTTCAGGAGAACCGTCTGTTTATCGATGCCATTATGGAGACCAGTGTCATGAAGGTACAGTAGCGAGAGAGTGAGTCACGTCTGAAACACGTCTGTCACCACAATTTCTAATACTCAGAGTTACCACACACTGTTTCTACACTGCAGATGTTTACACGCCTGGTTACCACCCAAACACTGTTTCAACACAATATTCAAAATGACTGACTGTAACCAAGAAAACCAGACATAAGCCGTTAATTTACTTCCTAGAAGGGATCTAGGAAGTACTTTGTGGGCAACTGAATAGATACATTGAAACACAGTAGATGTAATATTACAAAACTTTCAACCAAAACAGATTTAATAAACTAGATAAAGTGATACAAGCAAAAAAAACATAGCATATGTTATTATAATATAGAAATACAGTATGTTGACCTCTCTGTTTGAACTCTGTGTCATTACTGGGATTTAAAAATTTTTTTTAACTATATCTAAATTGTTTCGGACCTAAATGAATGATAACTGATGTGGCTTTCAGCATGAGGAGAACTGATGAAAATCGAGGCTGTAATAAATCATTTTAAATAATTACACAAACTTAAGGTGTGTTCACATTTATGTTCAGACTAGATTTTTATTTTGCTTCAGTCAGGCAGCTTCTCCATGCAGGCATGGATTTTTACCTCTCTCTAAGTAGTTTTTTAAATGGGTTTATAAAAGTACATCTTGCACTTGTGCGCCACCTTTCTTTGAGTGTGTGAACTCTCGGGCCACACCATTAAAACACTTCTACACCTCTCTCTGATGAGAATCTTAAAAATGGTTTCTGCACTTTCTAAGATTAAGAATCAACCTTGAACCTAATAATAAGACAAGTCGCACACGTGCAGAAAGTGTCATTGTATGTTTATTTTGTTATAGTGTGCTCACAAGTACCTGGTTAAGAAGGGGAAATCACCTTCGGATCCTGCACACTTTAAGAAGCAGCTGTATGACATCTGGTTCCGCCTTTATCACCGGGACAGGAGTGGAGGGTGAGTTTCACTGTACCAACAGAGGGAGCTACTGTAGAATCTGAAGAAACTGATCCTGAGTCATTTAATATAAAGAGAGTACAGAATGACTGTCAGCAGATGAACTAGATGACACTGAGAACGATGGATCTTCTCCTTAAGAATCAATTAGAAATATAACAATGCAATGAATAAATGTGGTGATTCATCAGATCAGCTTAAATCCATTTTACCTTTTGTTCTATGTTGCTGTGATATGAGTGTGAAAATTTTAATGTATGAGAATTAAAACAGTTTTAATGCTAAAGAAAATGAAAGAAAACCTAAAATGCAATGGGAAAAGTTACTTTATTATAATCAATGTATAGGCTTCAAGTAACTTGATTTTATAATTAAGACATAATTTGCTGGTTATTTTCTTTTAGTATGTAAAAAAAAAAAACAAACAAACAAAAAAAAAACTACCACGCTTCCAATGAATATTAACATTAAAATTATTAAAGAGGAAAACAGCAAATCCTCATACGTGAGACGCTGGAACCATAAAACATTTGACATTTGTGCATGATAAAATATATTAAAAAATAGTTTCCAGTTTAATTTTCTTCATAATCATTTCAGCTCTACCTACATTTGGTGTTGAGTCATTTAATTAATAATGAAGCGTCATATTTTATAGACGGCTCATATGATTTCTAGAAACTAGATCTTTCAGATAGTGGAGTAAAAGTAAATGTATGAAGTGACATGAGAAGAAAACTTACACAAATTTATGACTAAATAATATCTTTACCAACTTCAGTTGTACTATTTAATGTAGGAAAATAGCTCTAATAGGATGAAGAGGACACACACTGAGATTCAGTGAAGCTACTGATGAACATACTGGCTTTATTTTCACTATAGTGAGGATTCCTGTGGATTCGAACACGTGTTTGTTGGAGAAACCAAACTTGGCAAGGAGATCATGGGTCTTCACAACTGGATCCACTTCTACCTGCAGGAAAAACAAGGCAATGTTGACTACAAAGGCTACAAAGCAAGAGACAACAAAGACACAGTAACTAAACACTGTCTTCATTATGAGGCTGCCAAACATACTTTTCATAAAGTCTTCAACGTCTTGTATTTGCTTATTTTGTTGCAACTGAATACAACGATATTACTGTGTCTGTTTTTGTTTGTTTTGTAGCCGGATGAAGACGACCACGTCCTGAACCTACAGTTTAGCTGGAAGGGTTTGGTGAAGCCAGTTGGGAGCTCCTTTATTGGTGTTAGTCCAGAGTTCGAGGTTGCTGTCTTCACCATCATTTTCCTCATGTCGACCGAGAAGATGACGTCTGTGGCGGTGAAAGTGGACGAGTACGTACTGGAACTGACTGTGTATCGGCACGGGGGCTCCATCGGCACGTCCTTCCCCAAGCTGCTCAGCAGCAACAACAGGGATTTGTAATGTTACACCACTAAGACTGTGAGAAAGCTGTAATAAAAGTACATCCTGTATGTTTTTGTTAAACTTTGATATTGACGTGCTTTAGCTTAAACTGTTATCCATTTCATTCTGGTAAGTAAATTTTGTTTGAGAGTATTATTTGTATTTTTATTTTCTGTGTAACAATAATTAAGACCAAAATCCACAAATGTGTTTGAAGACAAAAACAAATCCACTTAAATTTGTTTTTTATTGTCCTGATTTTGGTCTGTCAGGTAACATAAAACTGAGTGTTCTGGTTTTCAATCATAATCAACCTTCACTTCAAATATTATTTGTTTACACAAAACTAACATCAATATATATATAAACTATAAATATATATGTATGTTTTTTTTTATCAAATTTTTACTGAGTAAATGTAAAAAATACTTGGAGTCTGTCAAAGAGAAAAATATACAGTATCATGCTGAATAATTCTAAATTGCAGATTGTTTCAGTAAATGTACAGTTTGGTGCAGTTCAAGTTTACAATGGTGGAAAGTAACAGTAAAATTACTGATCTAAAGAACATTAAAATAAAGTGGAAGTGACGCACACTAGTTCTGCATGTGCAGATGGAGTTTTGTCATGTTTGTTTTCCTCATCCATGCTCCTTAATGTTGTGCCAGACATTTCTGCTCTGCTTTATTTTATCAGTTTGTTTGTAGTTGAGAGCACAAAGGTCAAATAAGTATCTAAACATTTGAATGTTATATAGTCACAAAATGAAATGTAAACTACACATGTACAACATATTAAGTTTATATTGGGTGATATTTCTAGTGAAATTCTCAAGTGAGGGTTTTTTTTCGAATTTTCTTGAATTAGATTAACAAGACCTGAACAAGTTCAAGTTCAGAAGTGTTTCAGATGCTTTTTTTTAGTACATTTTGATTTCAGAGAAATAATTTCTTTTGTGTAATTTGTGTAGTACTACTACTTTTGTATTTTAGTTTTTACATTAAAATACTTCAACTTGAGGGGGAAAACATGGAAGTGGTACTTCTGCTTGTAGTGGAATACTTTTTGAGGCATGTACTTGCACTTTTGGATTGGTATACTTCTGTCATCCCTTGGGTATTTGTATTTTTACTTAACTAAAAGATTATATACTTTTAGCACATGTACATCATAGATGCATTAAAGAGACATTTTAATATATCTGCAGTCAGCAGTGGAAGAAGTACTCAGCTGTTTTACTTAAGTCAAAATGCCAACACTACATTCTAAAAATACTCCACTACAGATAAAGTCCCTTTGTTTGATATTTAATATCAGCAACAGTACTCAAATGGTTGCAGTAAAAGTACTCTTGACCGTGAAATGTCCCTGGTAACTAATACATCGAGATTACAGTGTTAGTATCAATAAAGAACAACTTAGAACAAAGTTTTGATGATTTTTTCTACTCATTACATTTTTTAATTTTAAATATTACTAGTTTAAATACAGTAGTTGAGTAGATTACTGCCGCTTTCCACGGTGTGTGCAGTCATGCAGAGTCGGCTCCTCCCTGGCAGACAAAACTGAGGGACAAGGAACAAGCCCGAGCGCCTCGGTCTGCGCATGCGTGCTCCTATTACCATGTCACCACAGAAATGAAACTGCTTCTCTGAAAACTACTTGGTGAAGTGATGAGCGACCAGGTAAACGCACACACGCTTCTCAAGTTAGACGAAACTCTCTGAAATGTTTAGTAGCGGTGATAGCGACTGCCAGCTTCCCGCATATAAACTTATAAACGACTTGGAGACAAACAAACAGTGACGCTAACAGCTAGCTCTCGGCTAACCGTCAGTTGACAGGTCGTTATCACTGTCTGTTTGGGAACCACCTGACAACCGCTCACATGACTTTACCCAGGGCCACCAGTCACTGATCTGTGTGTGTCTGTGTCTTAGGTTTAGTTTGGACAACAAGAAGTCTTGTTAATGAACAAGCACCGACAAACGGCAACAGCAAGATGTTTGGTAAAAAGAAGAGAGCACCGCAGCCCAAAGGCCAGGGAGCTGCTGCAGCTAAGCAGGTAACAACCACTGTGCTAAACATCTCTGTTAGTTACAACCAGTGGTAGGAAATCCTGATCCTTAGAAGTACCAGCGCACCAATGTGAAACTGGTCCATTACAAGTAAAATGCTGCTTTCCAGATCCCAGTTAATGTGAAACGCCAAGATAAAACTGTTTAACTACGCACAAAGCTCTCATTCGAGTCCAAGCACCACTGCATCAATGTGAAACTGCTGAACTACATGTAAACATCCTGCACTGAAAATTCAAACGAGGTAGAAGTGCACATCTGAATCAAAATGTACTTCAGAAGTAAAGGTATCACTTCTAAAGCCACAATGACAATAACGGGGACAAAGGAAGTAGACTGATCCTGTAAAACTGCTCAGTTACCAGTAGATACTACAGTATTTTAAGTACAGTAGCTCATACACTTTAAAGTTGCGTCCATTTAACATGAGCTATAATAAAGTTTAGCATTTATCTCACCTGGGATAGATCGTATCGAGATGATTTACACTTGTCGGTCGTATGATCTGAATAATTTTTGTGGCTCTGCCTTTTCTATGAATGACTGCTATTATTCTCGTCTGATTCTATTTAATAGAAAACAATATCCTAATCCCCATTCTGATAGAGGAAGTCAAAAGTTTGAATATTAAATATATAGGTATTCTCCTACTAGTTTCCTTTATTGTGCATTTTGTGTAACATTTTGTTAACAGTGTCTTAGTTTTTAAATGTATTTTCTTTGGTAGTTTGGTTTCAAAAAGCTGCATTTGTGGTTTATTTTGAGCGTATTGTTGCCGTCTGTCAGGGAGATAGAGATTGGTTTGGTGGGAGCTTGTATCTCTTTACTGTTGTGGCTGCTCAAGATTTGGCTAGTTTCAACTAAATTACACTGTAGACAATGTATGCAGCTAGTTTGGTCCCGGTCTGAGCTTTGACTCCCCCGAGAGTCACAAGATAAATGTGAAGGCACAAGATATGATTAATGGAAGAGGAAAAAGACAGGTCCTCTTATAATAAGATAATCATGTTTCCTGCCCGAGTTTCAGGAGGATGTTACTAATATTTGGGGGAAGAAGTGGTATAGTTGCAGTGGGTGGGTTTATTAATCTCACAAAGCTGTTTTATGTCACATATTTGGAAATCTCAAAATTCAATAGATGTAGGGGTGGATAAATGAACTGTCAGTTTGGTTCTAGGATATTTTTTAATAACATGTTTTCTAAAAGAAAATGTTATGGTGGTATAGTGGAATAAATGTAAAGCTATTTATCAGCAACTGCTCAGCTGTGTATTACTGATGATTTACTGCTCACGTCGGATAAAGCAAATAGTAAATATTTATTATAGAGTCCTCCGACACAAAGAAATCACTTGAGAAATACTTGGGTTAAGAGGAACTATAATGATCTGCTGCCTTTTTAAACAATTTCCCTCTGAGATTAATAAAGTGTTTTGATCTTGAATCTTGAATCTTTTTGTATATTGTTTGTTATTTGTGCTGTTTATTTATTCTTTATTCTATTCTTCTTGATTAGCTAATTTGAGTAGTAGAAGTAGAAGTAGAAGTAGAAGTTAACCCCCAAAACATTGTTTTTATGCTTGCGTCACCAATAAAACCGACTCTGAGTCTGCTGATTATGCAGCACGGGGTGATGATGAGTAAAGACTTCATCAAACCAGTCTGACAACAAGGCTTCAAATGTGGGCACTGAGTACAAAGTGAAATCTGAGACTCGACTTTCTGTGAGTGCTGAAGGGTTAAAAAGCTTTCATCTGACTTCAGCGCTGGTTAACTACTGCACTTCAGTTTGTAATCTGCATGGCTATAGTTTAGATCCGATAAAATAGTAACTGGAAAATATATTTTTTTATTTCTTTGCCATGTTAATAGTTAAAGTTTTGAGTCAAGTTTCATCAGATCAAGGTTGTAAGTCAACATTTAAATACACAGGCAGACTAGAGACACGCTTGGTCTATCTATGCGATCAGGCAAGGGGAGGTGGTTTGTGCTTTTTGTTCTTGTGTGGTGTTGCAGATCATGTCAGGGTTACGTGCAATGTTGGTATCTGAAAATGATTATGAATATTACAGGTAACAGAAGCTTTAAGTCTTTCAGAGGACTGAATGTCTAGTTTCTGCAGGAAGTTGCATTGTGCCGGAAACCAGTTGGAATGAGGAACTATTAAGCTCTTTTCTCCCGTGATCTGGCTTCATGTTTGTGAGCTCCTAACTTATGATGTTAAATATCCTGGGATGAAGACACAGGAATAATTCTAGATGCCACCGGAGGCCAAATCACCGTTTCGTAGAACTCTGAGTGCTGAGTTTGAAAACTGCAAACATTTAATAGAATGTGTGTTAAACAAAAATAAAATGCAGCCAATGATATACAAACACATACACATCAAATAATAAGGACATTTGCATTATTGGGTTAATTTATCATCATGTTTTTTAACCAGTCAACTTCTAAAAAGGGGAAAAAGGCAAAGGTGTGTCTCGTGACCGGCACAGGTGACATTTATGGTAATAAGGTAACAGAATGCAAATATGGGCCAGAGCCCTAATCGGCCTGGTACATGGCTGGTAAATGTGTTGCACTCTGAAACAACCTACAAAACATTAGGCAATGTAAAGCACAGCAAATACAACAAGGTGAAAAACAACAAAAAAAAGCATATTTTTAAAAAAAGCCATAAAAATGATTTCAACAGTACAAATTGTGTAAAGCACAATAACGTAAAACAAACAGGAACAGTTTTGCACATTAAAATATAAAATTAACTCAACTCAAATTTAACTCAACAGGCATTGAATCATATAAAAACATTATTGCTTTGCAGAGAATAAAATCTTTATCAATCTTCCATTGACCGGGTGTTTAAAAGATTTCTGATGTTTGTGTACTGATAATTTATGCAGGTTCCACACTTCAAATACCCTTGAAGGATTTCTGTACCTCACTGACTCCGAGCTGATTGCTGTTCCTTATATTATTTGATCATATCAGTTACCATGGGCAGCTCCTGAAAGGTTTCTTTTAGAGATTTTCATTTAGTAAAATATACCAATGTTTTAAAGCCCTTATGAAGGCCACGAGCCAAACCATGCTGGTCTGATAATAAAGTTGTGTGATAATGTGCAAATTAACAATTTTATCTTTTCGCTTGGCTTTCTCTCATCCATGAACCATGACAGCATATTAGGTTGTTCCAGGAATTTCTATTTCTATTTTGCTATGATAGCTGCAGATGACAGCGTCCAGTAGTTTTAATACCATCAGTGTAAACGTATAGGATATCACCATAATCCAACAGACAGTGCGGTTGGCTGTATGTTTATTTTTCTGTTTTCTCATGAGGAACAGGTTCTGATTCAGTATTTTTTGAGCAGGACGTTAATTAGGACAATCTTCTGTCTTACCAGTGTCAGATTGTTAATAATGATAGATAATTATAGAGCTAAGGTTGAGTGGAGTTTAAGATTCTGTTAAAGATTGTTTTGGTGTTTTAGAAGAGGCAGAGAAACTGTAACTGGTAAATCACCCTTTTAGTGGTTTAAAACCAACAGTTTAATCTTTAACAATTCATTGATTTGGAGTGGACGTGGAAGTAAATATTTGAGATAAATGTTGAGGAAAAAATACTTATTTTCCTCCTGAAATGTAGTTGCACATGAATTTATTGAACTCCGATTGTAACTTAGCTTTTCTGGCAGAATTTACAGACTTACTTTCATTCTTGGGTTTTCATGCTGCAGTCACATTCTTAAAATCCCTATTTTTTCTATGGGGTCTGGTAAACGTGACAGCCACTTTACAACCTTCCAGGACTTCTCCTGCAACCGAGCCTTGGTGGACTTTGCTAGTAGGACAGCTTGAAATCAGTGTCCTACTGGAAGGTCCAATGACGCCCAAGCTTCAGCTTCCTGACAGATCTTTTCTGCTAGGATGTCCTGATACGTAATGAACACATTTTACCTGGCACACGCTGCACATTTCCACGACCAGAGGAAGCACCAGAACATCACTGAGCCACCGCCATGTTTCACTGTAGGCAGGGCTTCATTTCAGTGTTCGTCCTCCTAACATACCACTGATCCGTAGGCCAGAAAACTTCAACAGAACAGTATCCCAAATCTTCTGTGGCTTATTTACTTGATCTTTATCGTATTGGACCCAAACTGTCTTTTGCTTTAGGTATCAGTGGTGATGTACATCTTAGAGTTCTGGAACAGAAACGTTCAGTGTTTAATATTTGTCTTACTGAGCAAACTGAAGCTTTAGTGGCTGTTCACACTAAGTCTTGCTGCCGGTCCAGTGCAGTCATTTAACAGTTTTTCTCCACCTGGAGAATTTTTACGTAGCTTCATCATATCTAGGTTGCACAGTATGCACTTTATGTGGCTAGAACAACTTAGCAGTCCTCAGCTCTATGTTCTGTCTTGTTACTGTCCTATGTAGCACCATGGTTCTGGAGAAACGTTGTCTCATTTCACTATGTACTGTGTCAGCTATATGTGGTTGGAATGACAATAAAGCTTCTTGAACTTGAACTTGAACTCATGTCTTTTTCAGCGGGATGAAGTTAATCTTTTGCCTTTCTGGTTTCAGATGGGTCTGTTTGTAGACCTGAGCCCAGAGGAGATGATGATGGGTGCGGAGGAGAATCTGGACGACCCAGATTTGGAGGCTGAACTTGCTGCTATCACTGGAGCTAAAGCTGCTGCCCGGGGGCGAGCCAAGCCTAAGGGAAAGAGTGAGTGCTGAGGCTGTGTTGAGTCCTGTAAACAGCCTCGTTGTGCAGACACTGATGATATTTCAGAGCTGAAAAAAATGTGTTGATGGAACAGAATACTAGTTGACAGGTTCTGTTCTTGTGGCATATGACAAAATGTACAGTACTTTGAAAAATTGTACCATTGTTATCATTTAATTTCATACAAAGTCAGTAATGCTGAGATCACGACTCTGTGGTGACTGGTGGCTGAAGTTTTTCCACAACACTTTAAAACCTGGTCATCTAAAACATCTCAAAAACCAACACATCATGCTGCGATCTGAAGAAGTGTAAGAACAGATGAGAAACATAGTAATTGACATGTATCAGTCTGGACAGGGTTCCAAAGTCATTTCTAAGGGTTCGGGACTCCAGGGAACCACGGTGAGAGCCGTGAGAGAGAAAGAGAAGAGAAACGTATAAAAACTGTAGGCCTCAGTTAAGGTCCTCCTCTGAATGACTCAGAAAAAACTCCAAATTAAGGATTTTAAATTAGCATAGTCAACGTCCAGACCTGAATACTATTGAGGGGGCAATTACTTTTTCACACAGGGCCAGGCAGGTTTAAACAACCTTTTTAACTTAATAAATGAAATCACCATTTAAAAAATGCAGTTTGTATTTAATCAGGTTTTCTGTGTGTAATATTACAATTTGTACGATGATCTGAAACATTTAATTGTGACAAAAAAAATCAGAAAGGTGGCAAATACTTTTTCACAATACTTCATTTAGCTCTCCATTTGAAAACATTTCTATTAGTGTATATAAGGTACATGGTCACAGGCCCACAGTGGCTCCTTGTACAGTACAGAGGCATTGGCTCTGTGAACACTACAGATAATGAAGTTCACATCCATGTGTGAGATACAGTTACAGCTTGTGGACAAGATAGAAGTGTGTCAACACACTGTGTCAGTATACATAACAGCTGTAGGTCTCCACTGGGAGGGTTAGTGCTAGCCTCTCACACTGGCACTGCTTAAATAAACATCATTACTGTCATCTCATGTGATTCTTGTCATGTGCGAACTCAGTTGAAGGCATGTTTGTTTCGTAGCTCCCCTGCCCATGGAGGACATCGCAAAAATGGCTGACGAGTGCATGAAAGATGTGGACGACGATGAAGATGATGATAATCTGGAAGATGACGAGGACCTGTTGGTTGGTGTTTGTCTATATTAATCTCTGCTCTCATTGTGGCTGTTTAGATGTCAGTGAACCATTTACTGGACAGAAAGGAAACTGTCTTGCTTGTGTGTCTTGTTTATCAAACTGTCTGATGGAAAAGTTGTGTCACACACTGTTCTGTGAACAATCAAAGTTGTCTATTAATGACTGGCTGTATATTTTCCCCCCGTCAGGCAGAGCTACAGGAAGTGGTGGGTGAGGGGGACGCTGAAGATGCTGCTATTGCTTCCTCCACATCCTTTGCCACTGATGAATATTCTAAAGCTGAAACACCAGAGTCCCCACCACTGCCGGTACAAAACAGTACATGTTTACACACTATTCTCTGGCAGTTTTGAAGTTGACACTAGCAACCAAAACACTCTCTTTCCCTCTCTCTCTGGCTGCAGGTTTACAAAACTAGCTACCTGTTTTATCTTTGATAATAATTGATAGTCACCTGATAACTTGTAGAATACATCCACTTGACATTGGTAAAGCTTTTCCATTCTTTTCTTTAAGCATGTGCATTGCCGTAAATGCATTTCCTAATACTTATCCCACCTGTGTTTCTGGCTTATTGAAATTCTTTGAATACTTTGTGTGTCTTGTATTTTAAATAAGCAGTCAAATACGTCAGATTCTTTTAATATTCTTTTCTTCCTGTTGTTTGTCTCTGACAAATACTTTCCGTTCACAGTCCACAGCTCAGCAAGATGAGTAATGTCTTAACCTGACAGAGATTAAAAGATGATACCAAATAACTACCTATTGTCTTTGGTATTGCAGCAAGAAGCAAAAGTGTCCTCAGCGGCCCCCGGAAGCCTTCAGCACACTCTGGAGGAGAGAGTAGTCATGTACAAGACAGCACTACAAAACGCCAAGACGGCAGGGGACACCTCCAAAGCCAGGAGGTTTGATCGTGGTGTGAAGGTAGATGAGACTACGTCCAGATGAGAAGATATTTACTCTACGTGCAGTTTTCCTATTTGTTTTGAAATGGTGAACAGTATCTGCTGACAGATCCAGTATTTACTTAAGATAACACACAGTATAGTAGAATAGTAAACATTTACAAGACAACTTGGTGTGTTTGTCATTACCTTAAAGTTTAACGCTGAAAATATTTATGCGTTAGCCCATTTTTTTATACTTTCCAGCTTCTCCAACAAACACTACTCAGTTTGTTGTGGCCTGACCAGATAATATACGGTCTTGTAATGAAGGAACATGTCAGCAGGTGTTGAAAGTATCTCATTGGTGGGTTGTCTTTGAATTGCTTTTGAGCAGCACTTCACTGATCACTTCATTAATGGATAGAAGGTAGAACATTCGCCTGGAACTGTGGCAGTAATTCAGCCACCAGGCGCCTGACCGTGAATCTTGTATTTGGATTGTTGAGGGAAATATAAAATATCTCCAGACAAATCCTTTAACAGATACAGTGATATAGTATCACATGTTAAGACTCTCTCTCTCTACAGTTTACAGGTAAAGCTTGTATATTTTAGTGGCTAAATAATCTAAAAACAGCTTCGTACTTACTTTCTCCATCAAACTTGTAGTAAACACCTTAACAAGACCTTTTTTCTCTTCCTCAGTTGTACTGCACTAAAAGCTGATACAGACAGCACTGTCTGGATTCTAGCTAAAGCAACATGTACAAAACTCCTTTAATATATACTTGGTGATCCTAATGATCACAGGTTTATGCATAATATCTGCTTAATCTCTTTTTTTTTGCTTTTCTTTTTAATATTTTGCCTGCCCTCTTCTGGTATTTACGTATTTTGTTGTCAGAGAGTTGTTTTTGGTTATGTTTGGACGCACTGAACTACACTGATGCTTCCTATGTTACACTTGTTGTTACATTTTTCTTCTAAGGTACAGGGGTTGGACAATTTAACTGAAACGCCTGCTTTTAGACCACAATAATTCATTAGTATGATGAAGGGCCTTTTTTTGCGGCCAATACAGCATCAATTCGTCTTGGGAATGATGCTGTGATGCGGTGGAGGAAAACGTTTCCTGACTCCCGTCTCCAAAATACCCCAAAGTGGCTCAATAATATTTAAATCTGGTGACTGTGCAGGCCATGGTAGACGCTCAACTTCACTTTCATGTTCATCAAACCACTGTCACCAGTCTTGCTGTGTGTATTGGTGCATTATCATCCTGATACACAGCACCGCCTTCAGGATACAATGTTGGTGCACATGGTCCTCTAGAATGGTTCGGTAGTCCCTGGTAGTGACGCACCCATCTAGCACAAGTATTGGGCCTAGTGAATGCCAGGATATTGCAGCCCAAACCATCATTGATCCACTCCCATGCTTCACGCTGGGCATGCAACAGTCTGGGTGGTACACTTCTTTGGGGCTTCTCCACACTGTAACTAAGATTTTCGCTGCTGGCACCATTGAAACTGATGTTTGGCATTGGCACGATTGACCAAAGATTTGGCTATAGCCCGGCCGTGTACACTGACCCTGTGGAGCTCCTGATGAACAGTGTTGGTGGAAACAGGAGAGTTGAGGTGCACATTTAATTCTGCAGTGAGTTGGGCAGCTGTGGTTTTTTGGATACAATCCGGGTTAGCACCTGGACATCCATTTCAGACAGCTTCCTCTTGCGTCCACAGTTACTCCAGTTGGATGTGGTTCGTCCTTCTCGGTGGTATGCTGACTTGACTCTTGATACATCACAAAGACTTGCTGTTCTGGTCACAGATGCGCCAGTGAGACGTGCACCAACCCTCTTTTGAACTCTGATATGTCACCCATAATGTTGTGTGCATTGCAATATTTTAAGCAAAACTGTGCTTTTACTCTGCTAATTAAACCTTCACACTCTGATCTTACTGGTGGAATGTGCAATCAATGAAGATTGGCCACCGATCTGGTCGAATTTATCCATGAAACTTCCAACACTAAATTGGCCAGTGTTTCAGTTAAATTGTCCAACCCCTGTATGTGATGCTAATTTAAAATGATACAGGTTGTTACCGTTGCTCTCTACAGACTTTGGAGACGATGTTAGCTGCTGTGAAAAAAGGGAAGCCAGTGAACGAGGCAGAAATCCCACCACCTGTCGCCACTGGAGCTCCAAGTGCCGCCCCTCAGCCTTCTGTTCCTACACGACCTGCTCCCCCAGTACCCAAGCGCCCTCAACCCACTACTTCAGATCAGCAGGCGGATTCTGCTGTACCAGACACAATCACGCCGACCAGTGAAGAGGAGCAGTCATCTTCCACCACTGCGCCCAGTCTGAGCAGGCTCCCCTCCCCAGAAGAGCAGACAAAGGAAACTGCTGAGCAGCAAGCGTCCTGTCAGACACATGGTCAGTTCGTTTTGGATTACACACAGTGAAAATTATTTTTACAGGAACACATTTTATCACGGATAAATATATAAAGCTGTAACACATTGCCTTTTAAAACATTTGTAGTTTTTATCTTTTTGCTTAGAGTGATTAATATTGTTTGAAATGACAAGGTTGTAGCTTGTGATTATGTGATGAATGTGGCCTTTCACCGTGCTAATTTTGTGTGTGTCTGTCCCGTGATACCACAGCAAACGAGGCAACTAAGACGATACTTTTGGAGAGACAGAAGGGCTACAGGATGGCAGCTCTGAAAGCCAAGAAGCAGGGAGATGTGGAGCAAGCAAAGCTTTACCTTAAGACCACCAAGGTGAGTTTAAGGACTGAAATCCTTAGTTATTTGTTTTGTATCGATGATATGTGCTGATTTTAAAGACTTTCTCATTTTGGGTTGAATTGAAACCAGTGTCTTTTTATGTCATCCAACTTCTGTGTGCAAATTTCCCCTAACTTTAAAAACCTGAGCTAAACAGCTAAAAACTGAATGAAGGATTGTGTTGACGGTGGATGGTTCTGCAGCAAATTAAGTTTATAGAGTTGTAATCAGACGTAGCAAACTGCCACTACTCCTACTACTACAGTAGCTACAGGGACTAGACTGTGTCAAGTTAACCAAACCTTTAATGAATTGAGCTTTTTTTATTCATTACTGCTTCCTTCTATTTTCTGCTTCTCTGTCAGGTCATGTTTTAATTTTAATCATTCAAATATCAATGTGAAACAAGTTTAAAATTTTATAAACTATATTATAACTGGTATTAACAGTCCTTTTCTTGGTGTAACCACAATGTTTCTTCTGGTTCCAACATTTCATTTAATGTTTTAGTGTCGGACTACTGTATGAGGGGAAATCTGAACTGACTCAACAGACAAATGCACAACCTGAGATTTTTGTTTACAATTTCAGATTTATTAGAATTTTTTAAATTTTAAAATGTTAAGCTTAAACACATCATAGAACATCTATTTATTTTATAGCTAAACAAAATGGTTTCTGTTATATTTACTCATGCACACTGCCGGTGTGATCAAACTGACAGTTTTCCTTATGATTTAATAAAATATACATTGATATTCTGTTTATTAGGTTGATTCTGTGTTATTTGTGATATATCACTATCAGCTAAATGTAGGTAACATTTAGTAAAGCCCTGTTTGTCCTGAAGTGGAAGGAGCCTTCATACTGTTTGCCAAGCAGACATTTTATTGTAGGACTATTGGCAGCGGCTGCGTTTGTGATGGTCGACACACTTTA
>OMLM01003151.1:10039-20989 GCA_900302695.1 Helostoma temminkii | reverse complement strand
CACACACACACACACAGAAGAGCGTGGAGAGTTGAAAGCTGAAACATTGCATTAATTCTGTGGCTGACCTGTTTACTAACCACATTAGCGTAGGATAAAAGAGGACAGAACAGAGAGGATAGTAAGACTGGATTTGCTGGTACCTGGTTATTTTGTGCAGATTACAGATTACATTACATTAGATTTTACTAATATAATGGAGATTTTGACAGATGTTGTGAGTAGCTAAATACAACTACAGGCCACTTCATTACAAACACCTGTAGAATCGAATGCAGGCCAATCAGTCTGATACAGCTGAAGCTGAAACATTAGAAGTTTACTGTCCACTGATCCATTATCCTTACAGCTTTTATTATTGAGGTCACAGGTGGTGGAGTTGTACTGGGGAGCATTATATTAAGAGGTGTTTCTAAAGTTTTGACCTCCTCATTCATTTTAAATAGGGTGGCCAAAACATTAGAGCCACCTTTTTATATAATGGAAATAGCATAATAACTATATCATGTTTGAAAGGTGTAAACTGTACATCCAAGATGTGTAACTGGCAAAACAGGTGGTATGTGCTTTTTAATATGTATTTACATTTAGCTCTGCACCATTTAAATTATATTTCTCACCATGAACAAGGCGGTTTATATGTAAGTGTTGACAGCTAGCTAGCTTCAACTCATTCTCATAAATCCTGGCACTGCCTTTAATCAGCCGCCAGCCAAAACGGCTGCACTAACTAATCAAGTTGTAAGAATTGAGCCCATTATTTACTCTAAATTATACCTTATTGAAAAGCAACATAACTGTGTACAGGTCATGGATGTAGAAGAGTTCTCATTATACAGTTAG
Source organism: Helostoma temminkii (assembly GCA_900302695.1). Lineage (NCBI taxonomy): Eukaryota > Metazoa > Chordata > Actinopteri > Anabantiformes > Helostomatidae > Helostoma > Helostoma temminkii. Next base: position 20,146 of record OMLM01003151.1, on the reverse strand, counting down.
TCCCAGTATTTGGGCAGTGACAGGGTTTTTATGATTTTGCTTTTATCTGCTCATTTATCATGAGGTAATAAGGGAATGGATCCCATCTGGTCCAGTACTTGTTAGTCAGTTGCCCAAATACTTCTGAGCTGCTGAAAATGGAGGTACTCTGTTTAAACATCATCACAAAAACTGGCTCATTCACACAGTGTCCATGTCAGTGAATGCCACAAAAGAGGCCTGTATGGAATATATGAACATTTATTGAAAACTTTCAGTTTGGAAATACTATTTGACTTTTAGACAGGATGGAGAGAGAGTGCATGCGTGTCGGTGTCATTGTGCCTTTGGCTCTTTTGTCTCACACCTTAAAATGGCTTTTTCATAACTATTTATTTGCACACCAAGGTAAACAAACACATACACACATACACAACTATCTTTGTGAGGACACTGACATAATGTATTTTATAAGCCTCTTACACTAACCTTAACAATCACAGCTAAACACCTGACGCTAACCTGAACCTGATTCTAAATGCTCAGAAGGCCTGCTCTGGTCATTTCATTTTCCAGCCCTCCCAAAAAAAAAAATCCATCTAAAGAAACCATGACAACTGTACAGACCCTGCTGCTGCCTCTCAGAAAAAAGATGGAGCGAGGAAGTGAAAGGCAAGCATAAAATCTCTCGCCTCGTCTCTGCTCCTCTCCCTTCTCGCTTTGTTTTGCATAATTTCTTTTTAGGGAGGATTAGTACAAAAAGGGGCGAAGTGCCATTGTAATTGTGATCATTTTGTACAATGGCTCCTCACCCAAGAGCATCAACAAATACAGACATCAAAGAGAGGAAAGTAGGAATAGGGAGGGGGCATGAGGGATGTAGAGAGTTAGAGAGGGAGCAGAAAGGAGGCCAGAAGGACGTGAGAGTGAGCATGAGGGGGGTTGGGGTTAAAATGAAACTGTAACTGGAATTGCAGTTAAAATTTAAATGGTTGCCTTTAGTCTGATTTGAGTACAAACAAACAAAACCGGTTTTTCTGCCATTTGGGCGACATCAAATAAAAAAAGCTGGGGTTTTTTTTTCATATACTGTAGCTAAGAGCTTGTCTTGTTTTTCAGCTTTGTTCAGCTTATCCGTCGCCTTTGTTAACTGACATTTGGCGTATGACCAACTACAGAGCTTCCTGAGCCTGCAGAGCAAAGCTAGACGACTTGGAATAAAACATTAGCTCTGTTTCACTGTGCTGGCTCACTCTCCTGTTTTCATGGCAGCATCCTCACTGACTGTCAGTCAGATCTGGGCTTACAAGTCTAGCTATTACATACATTTCAAACAGTTTGTTATTGACTGTACATGGAGCCACAGAAGTAGAGTTCACTTGATCCAGAAACGCAACAAACCATAAAATCTGTGATATTTAAGACTGAGATTATGTTCACCTGTTCTATAGGACTAGAAACCATTGACATTATGCACAACATAATTCTTCCCAATTTACAGAATTATACAGAATTGCTAATGATAATATAAAAATCTGAAATTAAAATACTTCAAGTTCGAAACTTTTTTTTAGTGTGAACTTTAAATTATTGTGATGTAGCTACAATACAGCACAATATAGGGAATCTATATTGAATTATGAATGAATTATTATACTGTCTAAAGGACAATATAGAAATTAAAGCAAATTCAACTAGGATAAAACTGGCAGTAATGAACCAAACACACAAATGAAAGATGTTAAAAATAACACAGTGCATTCAGCATTAATGTGAAGTAGTACCTCAGTCTACAGTGGAAGTCAACTGGCCTCAATAAATAAATATGCTATAAAAAATAAGTCAAGGTTTGAGCAAGCAACTGTATGTTCTGTGTAGTGTGTAGGTTAATGTTTATGATTGGTATGTTCATGGTAAGTGAGTTTTTCATGTTGAGTAAATTAAAGTTAATGTCTTGAAGGAATTAGAAAACAATTGTTCTCTATACCAATTAAATACCCACATTGGATCTTAAAGCAAGGCAGTTTTTTTTCTACTCTTCATAAAACATTGACATTTTGTTGCATTATGTTTGTTGTGTCCATACCACAAGCTGAATTAAAAAAAAAAAAACTCTGCAGCTACTTGTTACCCAGAAATATATATGTGTACATGCCCAGCTGGTTGTCACATAGTGGGAAGATATCTTGGTCCTTCATACACTCTGTCATCTAATTATATTGTCATAAGGAATCAGAGCTTTTCATTTATATTAGTTACTGCACAAAGCTAATTAGCAGTTATTAGACAGATCCCTCTTATAGAGCAGGAGGGACACGTGACAGGGTGGAGGGCTAACATTTCACAGAGCAGACTGTGGCAGACTTAGCTCTGCATCACACAGTAGGAGAGGTGTACGTGTGTGTGTGTGTGTGTGTGTGTGTGTGTGGGTACGTGTTAATGACTGTGTGTATGTTTGTATCCGGCTGTGCAGACGGAGCAGTAATAGCATTATCTGATACTTGCCTGACCGCCTGGAGGAATGATGACTTTGGTTAAGCTCAGTAATTAATAGCATCTCCTCTTTATCTGTCTGTCTCTCTCAAATTGATACTTCTGTAAAGTAATTGTGAAATGTCAGAAATTATTTACCTTCTTCTTACGCATATGCCCAACATATATTAAATTCTACATACCAGTCCCTGAATTTAAAACTAAAGTCATTTAGTGTGCTTCCTGCTGTGATGTGTGGGTGCTACATCCAAACGGGGGGTTAGGTCCAACATCTCAGTGCCTCCTCACAAACTGGCTGCAGTCAGATTTGGATTAGATAAGTCTTATCTGATTACAGATGTAATTATGCCCACAGCCTCTCAAACTAAATGATGATGATGATGAGGGAAGGATGTGGAAGAGTAGGAAGAGGTGTTTTTAATATAGATACAGAGCAGGTAGACTTGCGACAAACAGCCATGACCAAAGGGACCTTTGGATGGTATCCCAGACAAGCATTAGTCATGTCTGGGTGTAAACTACCAGCAGTGGGTGTGAAAGTACTTTTGTGGTTTGAGCTGTGTCATAGATACAACCGTTGTGTTTGTCGATCTGCAGATCAGTCATTGTAAGTCGTAAACCTAAAAAGTGTGTGTAACATTTCACGAACCAGATAATTGAACAAAGAAAACCATTGTGTAAGTTAACATTATGACATCTGCTCAAGTCACAGTAACTGCTCATAATTTGACTGAATTTCAGGAACCTGTGATGAGCATTTTCTTTAAAGAGATTTTTGAAATACTTTCATTGGCCTGACACAAATTTCATTTTGACTTAAAGCTCATTCTTGCGTCTGCCAATTAAACACGAAGCTACTGTAAAACCATTAGCTGGTTAGCTTAGTTAGTTTAATCAACTAAAACAGGGGAATGCAGCTAGCCTAGCTCTGATGAAATGTAACAAAGTCAACCAGGTGACTATTACAGTGCCTGGCAAAAGTATTCATACCTCTTGAACTTTTCCACATTTGATCACGTTACAGCCACAAACTTAAATGTATTTTGTTGGGATTTTATGTGATAGACCAACAGTTTTGTCAGCTTTGCACATCTAGAGACTGCAAGTTTTGTCCATTTTTCTTCCCAAAATAGCTCCAGTTCAGTCAGATTGGATGGAGAGCGTCTGTAAGCAGCAATTTTCAAGTCTCGCCACAGATTCTCAGTAGGATTTATGTCTGGACTTTGACTGGGCCATTCTAACATGAATATGCTGTAACCTGTATGTTTAGGGTTGTTTTCTGGCTGGAAGTCCCAAGTCTTTTGCAGCCTCCAACAGGTTTTCTTCCAGGATTGCCCTGAATTTAACTCCATCCATCTTTATATCAGCACTGACCAGCTTCCCTGTCCCTGCTAACGAAAAGCATCCCCACAGCACGATGCTGCCACCACCATGTTTCACCGTGGGGACGGTATGTTCAGGTTGATGTGCAGGGTTAGGTTTCTGCCACACATAGCGTTTTGCATGTAGACCAAAAAGTTGTGCTGTGTTGGTCTCATCTGACCAGAGCACCTTCTTCCATATGTTTGCTGTCCCCTACATGGCCTGTGGCAAACTGCAAACAGGACATCTTATTGCTTTGTTTTAACAAAGGCTTTCTTCTTGCCACTCTTCCATTAAAAACATATTTGTGGAGTGCAATGGCAGCAATATCTTCATAGGTTTGCAGTTGTGCCATATGCTTTCCATTTTCAGATGATTGATTGAACAGTGCTCAGTGAGATGTTTAAAGCATAGGATGTTTTTATAACCTAACCCTGCCTTAAACTTCTCCACAACTCTATCCCTGACCTGTCTGGTGTGTTCCTTAGTCTTTATTATGATGTTTGTCTACTAATGTTCTCTAACAAACCTCTGAGGCCTTCACAGAACAGCTGTATTTATACTGAGATTGAATACACACAGGTGGACTCTATTTACTAATTATGTGACATCTGAAGGCAGTCGGTTGCACTGGAATTTATTTAGAGATATCAGAGTAAAGGGGCTAAATACATATGCACACCACATTTTTATTTGTAAAAAATCTTGAATACCACATATAATCCACTTTACAATTATGTGTTACTTTGTGTTGGTCTATTGCAAAATAAGGCAATAAAATACAGTTAAGTTTGTGGTTGTAACGTGACAAAATATGAAAAAGTTCGAGGGGTATGAATACTTTTGCAAGTCACTGTAGCTGATCTTGTTGACAAGACTCCAGGAAATCACTGCTCCTCGCCAAAAAGCTAATGAGTTGAATGATGTGCTTTGGACAGAGCCAGACTAACTGTTTCCTTTGGTTTCCATTCTTTATGCTAAGCTATTAGATGCTGTATATCTAGTGGACAGACATGAAAGTCCTGCTGATCTATCTGATTGTCAACAATATGTTCCTAAAGCAATTTCTTTAAGAAAGAAGTGAAACAACAACTACCTTGAAAAAAAAAATCCAAATTAATAAAACTGACTGAAGAATGAGCAGGCATGGTTTAATATTTACATCAAGAGACCTATTTTAGATTACGCTAAGAGCTGACACAAGTAATGAAGATGTTGCAAACTCCTGGACTGAAGAAATACAACTTCTAACCAATGCATATCACATTGCAAAACTATCCAGATCTGATATAAAAGTCCTGTTCTTGGATGCTAGCAGCTACATGCTAACAGCCTCCGACGGGATAATTCACGTGGGTGCAACTTTTTTCTGCAGCGTCATCTCATAAAGCTTTGATCTAAGGTGCCGTTTCAGGGTTTGATTTTCCAAACCTTTGGCAACATTGTCCGTTGCTATTTCAGCGCTGCACCCAAACTCTCATGTGTTGTATAAGCGCAGGTGTCAGACTACAATAAATCCACTTGAGACCTACTTAGAATTTAAAGTTTCTACTTTTAGTTGTCACAAGGTTGTCCATCCTCCCTCCCCCCTCTATGCTTAACTCTTTGCTCTCTCTACACATCCCCTTCTTCTCTCCATCTCTCTCATACTATTTTCGGAGTCGCGGAGCGGATTCCTCAGTATGTTGCCATGACAACATTCCCATTGCTCCACGACACACTTTTTTGCTTCTCTTCTTCCTCCTTGGCATTTTGTTAATATTCCCCTTCACTTGGTGTCCTCTGATCTAAAAAGTCTTAACACACCAAATCAAAGGCATCAAAACCCTAAGATTCAAGGTCACAACCTCGTGTAGAGGTCTCGGGTATCGTGGTTACTGCTGGTATTCTTATACTGTAGGTCTAAAAATATAATTTACTCTTCATTTAAAGTGAATTAATTGTTATTTATAACTTACATAAAAATCTATTGAATTGTAAAATATGTATATCATCTATTTCCCTTTATTCCTCTGCATTTGGTATTATTATGTTTGCTGTTTTGATCAAAATGTCAGTTCAGGAGTCGTGACTACACAGCGTCAGTGTGTAAAAAAGAGTGTGACTGGGTGAACGAAAATCAGGTCTGACAAGTTGTTTTCACAGTGTCACATAGTAAAAAGCAGCTAATTCTGTATGCAAAAAGTGGCTCAGATAAAGTTTTTTGTTGTTGTTGTTGTTTTGCTTTTCTTTTAATTACAGTAACACTACATGTCCCATGGACACACTGGCAGCCATTTGGAAGGGAAGGACATTTATGAAGCACTACAGTCGACCTAGATTTTTTTAGGTGATAATGTAGCATTGGATTAACATTGGATTAAAAGCAAACACCGAGTATCCACACGATTTACCGTAAATTTAAAATGAAACCATGTTACATCCAAGTGATCCACAGTTAAATGAAGGATACATACTAAGCAAGACATATTGCATGAGGTAATAAATCGAGAGCTTAAATTGTTTAATTTTATGTTATAGGTTTTTCATTTTTGATGCTTCCCACACTTCATACTGTTCATACCTCTGACCTGGAACTGATTGCTTCTGCCCAATAAGCTTTACACACCTTAGAGGTCTGAAAGCTTCTAGTCCTCTGACGTGTCTCTCCAAGGTCACCTAATCTGATTAGTGACTCTGAATCAATAAAGACAGCGGTGTTACCGCATTTAGTCTGATCCTTGCATCTTTATCTGATGTCTCAGAGATATTCATTTATTCCATTTCGTTGACTTTTCTGTGTACAGTGTATCCAGTGTATGCAAACACATAGTGACTACAGGGATCACTATCCATCCACAATATTTGCATATGAGCTCTTACTATGAAAATAAGCTGTTGGCAAACTGTTAAGTTACAGCACCATTAGAATTGAAGGTATTGTTTGGGCTCCACATTTGTATCCCTTTGTCTCTTGTGTGACACAGTAGACAGTCAGTTTGCCCTGCAGCTGACCTGAGGGTTGAAATGCTGTGTGTGTGTGTGTGTGTGTGTGTGTGTGTGTGTGTGTGTGTGTGTGCGAAATGGAGGATCCACATCATTTCATGCATGTAAACCAGCATCAGAAACCCAGACTAAGTGGCACACCAGTATCCCTCGCACACAATCCCCCTGTTATCTTGCACAGTGAGCGTACTCATTGACAAAAACACATGCACTCTTAGGTCAGAGCAGACCGAGGGAACAGCCTCTCATTACTGGACAATGGGGAGTCAAAAAGAAGAAATATTCATCCCTAATTATTTATTAATGAAACCAGACAGAGTGAGAATATTAGGCAAAAAATACAAATAAATTAATAGGAAGGGAAGGTGTGATGAAGAGCACTGAGGCCGCGATGAATGATGAAGAGGGGGGTGTATGTATTATTAATCAGCCAGATTATTTACAGCTTGAAGAAGGAGTCGATATTGACTCAGACACATGACCGCGCACACACTCAGCGAGGCTCGATCACACTTAAGACAAGGCAGCACAGTCCGAGGTGGTTTGTGTAATTGAATGTCAGAAGCTATTAGGGGGAGGAAGAGCAGGAGAGCACGCGAGGGAGAGAGAGCGAGCGACATAAAGAGGCCAACTTGTCGTGCACGGTTCAGTCTCGACAAACAAATTAAGGAGCATGTGCTCACACAACAATTTGTGCCTGATGAGCGAGTAAATCGGCTTCAGGATCGATGCTACAGATAGCATTAGCATCTTCTAGCATTAAGATTCATTTTCTAACACGTATTCACACGTTCATTCTTGTGTTTTTTCACTCTGTTGTCTTGGCTTCGTTCCTCACTAATAATAATTGTGCCAATGATTATATTAGAAGCGTGAGAGTGTGAGACTGGCATGTTTCCAGAGCACAGACCTGCGCGCACACACACGCACACACACACACACACACACACACCTCCCACGTGCGCATATGCACACTGCTACACGTGCGCGCAGTGAGACGCACACATACACACCAAGGAGTGGCGCACACTTAAAATCTGAGGCTCACACACACACTCTATTATAAATCTACACACAAAATCATGGCCCAAAAATAACAAGCGTGTCCCACATAGAGAGTTCACTCCGAACTGAGAAAAGCCGAGCGGTTTCCTCTCACGTGTTCGGCTCTGTCAGTCGCGCTCACTTTTACCCAACCTTTCTTTATTACATTTGCTTTCTGTTGTAATGATTTGCTTCAGAGAGCAAGATTGGTTGGGAATTTTAATGATCACTGTAACCAGAATATTTTTTACTTCTATTTTATAGTCTTCTCTGTAAAAGCAGCAACTTTTTATATGTTGATTCATAAGACATAGCTTTTGCTCTGTGGCCTGGCCACACATTCACAGACTTTTCAGTATTAGTCTCCATCCCACTGTCCATGGTGTTATTTTTCTGCTCATTCGCACCATTTAGAAACTCATTTCCAGCTCATTTGGCTCATTTCAGCCACACTGACATTAAGCAGCGTGATGAGCGACTGCGCTCCATGGTGGACTTGATATCCCAGTTAGTGCTGAGCACAAACCATTTTCCCTCAGCTTTCTCTCTTTATAATCTCTCAGGTGGAATTTAAATGTTGTTTGTTACAGGGATTTTAAACACTGTCAGATCATATGCTGCAGTATTCAGTCATGCAGCATCACGACCTCACAGGTTGGAAACTGAAAATTGTTATTTCACCATAAACTAATTCTCGTTCTTTCCTCTCTGTGATTAACTCAGGTGTAGACCAGCATGCCATTGGTGAAGAGAAACATCGAGCCCAGGCACCTGTGCCGTGGAGCGCTACCAGATGGGGTAACTAGTGAACTAGAATGTGTCACCAACAGCACCCTGGCAGCCATCATCAAACAGCTGGGCAGTCTGAGTGAGTATACTCTGGTTCAGATTATGATTCATTTCAGTTTCACTCTCCATAACTTTTTTATCGAACAAATTGGTGTTTAGTGGTGAACAGTGATGAAGAGAGAATATCCATGTGATTAGCGCTACCTCAGCCAGCTAGCATGGTAGCACTTACCTCAGCAGCTGGAGCAACTCACAAACTACCTCACAACTAAGATCCTAGAACCAAATATTTCACACAGATACGTGGATTTTCCGTCGTGAACAGGCTTTAAGACTCAGACAAACCAAACACAGGTTACTACTGGTTTCCAGTTCTCTCCAAGTTTATGTAAATATTCATTAAAAACAGCTCTAACTATTTCCAGCTACAGTAGTCAATTAACAGTATTAACAATGTCTGCACTGATCAATTTAATGATTCATTTCCTGTTCGTAGCAATGTGAAACTAACCGCTAGATGCCAATAAATCTTACACAATGCACCTTTAACTTTACACTAAGTGACACAGCACAGGTGGAGAACATTGTTGCTAGAAATATATGCACACCTCACCAACCACACAGAAACAAGTTAATGAAAAGCAATACAGACATAACTGAACCTGGACACTGATGGCCATAATCGCTAAGGTCCCACTTAAGTGTGATCACACCCAGAACGTATGAGCTACACTCTAGAAATGTGTAAAATAGTCAGTGTGAACAAGTGTGTGTCTGCTCATGGTGATCAGACGTATTTTAGAAGTTGCTGAGAGTAAAGAGTCAGGAAGTGTTGTCATGGTGTGTGATGGAACCTGTTGATGTGGAAAATGATAAATCCGATGTGATTTTCTATAGACACGGTAACAAACACATAAACATGCTGCCAAAAAGCTTGCAGTAACTCAGCTGTAAAAACTGATCTAAAGTAAAAATGTGGTTGATGAGTCAGTTAGCAGACTTCAGATTCATTATAATCAGTGGCTCAATACTTTCCTTTCACCCATAATGCTTATGCAAGACCTATACCTCTTTTGAGGCCATGCAGATATTCACAGGTCATGCACAACGACATGAGTAGAGAGATCAGTGCGCGCCAGAAGAGAAATTATTCAGTGCAAGTGTGGGAAAAAAGTCCATTTAAATTTGATTAACAGTTAGGGTCTAAATTAAATTCAGTGCCAGTTCATTGCAAATGTGTGAGTGCTCTACCTCTGCTCCATCTGTCATGTGGGCAGAGAGAAGAGATGAGACAGAGAGAGAGAGAGAGAGGAGGGAGGAAAAAGATGGAGAGACACTGATGGTGTGCTTCAGGTTTTTGTGTACAACTGTATGTGTTTGATTTGGTTTCAAGCCACTGTGCTGAAGGGTATATTTTTGCATCTGAAATAATAAATTCTGTCATGGTCACGAACA
>OMLM01003146.1:27288-60918 GCA_900302695.1 Helostoma temminkii | reverse complement strand
CATGTTTCACCTTCTCTTCTTTTCACACCCCAGATTCCAGTTTTTAAAGGCGCTAGCAAACCGATTCTTGGGAACACCCTCGATGCCGGACACTTCCATGGGCAGGATGGTCTGGGAGACGCCCCCGACCCCAATGCTCCTGATTCTAATCTAGTTCAGAAGGAGGTAGCTGTGTCAGCTATGATCAGAATAGTCAACGAAAACCCAGGAGAGGTGAGAGATGTGACAGAGCCCTGTGTCTATGTGTGGTTCCTACATGTCCTAAACCTGTGGTCATTTCCCAGGTGTGTCTGGTTGCCACAGCCCCACTTACCAACCTGGCTCTAGCTGTGAGGATGGATCCATCTCTACCAAGCAAACTCCGAGCGCTCTACATCATGGGAGGCAACACTGAATGTCAGTACAACACTGCCAAGATCTGGATTCTGATGTACAACATAGGCTAGTTATAGGCTCATAATGTCAGCGCTTAAACTGTATTTTTCCAGACTTGATCTCTTCAAAGCTTTGTCAGTCTCATCTCTCGTGATGTGTTTAAAACCCAAAACAAGGTGTTGGACCTGTCATTTACTGTGATATGTTTTTTCAGCTCGAGGAAACACCACTGTGTGTGGCGAGTTTAATTTTGCTGCAGACCCAGAAGCAGCTTGCATCGTTCTGAACGACTACCAGTGTCCCACTTACCTGGCATGCTGGGAGTTTACCTGCTACCACAAGCTGCCCTGGGTATGGATTTCTCCAACATATACAACAGATTTCTAGTACAACCTACAGCACATTATGTCACTAATAATGTACTAAAACAACAAAAACAGCACGTAAATGTTGTAGCTCACTGTGTTGACATTTCTCATTGTACTAACAGGAGTTTTGCGATACCTGGCTGGCGCAGGACACCGATAAGGCTCGCTTCATGGAGCGGATCTTCCGCCACAGCATCGAGGCATCAAAAACTGAACGCCTCCAGAAAGAGTTAGTGGCCGGCGTGGGTTTTATTTCCTGCGACTCCTATGCCATGGCGGCCGCCGTTGACGACTCATTCATCATAGAAAGCGAGCAGCACCCAGTGAGCGTAGAGTTGTCGGGCACGCATACCAGAGGCATGATGGTGGTAGATAATGTGGGTTTTCTGAAGAAGACTCACAAGGCTTTCATCATTAAGAAGGTGGATATGGAGAAGTTTAAGCAGATGATGATGGCTGCTTTAAAATAACTAAATGTGCTGGAGTACAGGAGTGACCACCATGTGTTTTTCTGTCTATGCAGTCTAGCACAGTATTTAGTTTTTTTTGTAATAGATAGATAGATAGATACTGTATTGATTCCCAGGAGGACATTCATGTATTAATTCCCTAATATGACATGGGTTTTACAAGTCAAGAATTTCTCTAACCTGTTTGTATTATGAAACACAAACCAACATAGTAATCAGAAATGACCAATTTTAATTAACCATTGCATGTGTATACAATAAAAATGTTTTTCAATAACACACTCATGACAGTTTGGATGGAAAGTCTCTTTATTCCATGATGCAAACACATCAAAAATGACACAATACGTTCTTTTCTCAGTACCATTGCCCTTCTCAGTGCAGCATTTTGCTGATTTGATCCCTTTGAATGTGAGTATTTCATGTAGGGTAGTACTGTCCCGCAGCTGCACATACACTGGGCCCTTTGAAGTAAATCACTGAGTACGTACAGCTGTTCATCCAGTGTTCACTGAACCATATAGCAATATTAGCGTTCAGTTGGTTCCTCAATATCCTTTCCTTCCTCTGAATCTTGACCTTGTGTCCAACTGTGAATAAAAACAGACACTGGTCAGTCTTTCTCACATTATACAGCATCTGTACACAGGGTCATTTAAAATTAAATATCTTCAATAAAATTCTCATGTTTTTATTTTGTTTTGTTGAGAAAACAGAGACATGAGAGAAGCAAAGACAAAAACTGTTTTACTTCCCACTAAACGTTTTACACATCAGCTTACTCACCATTGACCTCTTGCACTCAAAGAATGACGTCTGCAGGGCTTTGCAGTGGCCTTCCTTCAAACACTCACTGGGTAACTTCCCTTCCTGACAAGTGAAGAGGCCAGTTAAAATTCTGTTATTTGACTAAAGTGTGTTTTTTTTTCTACAGCTTCTTTCATCACAATTTATGGTTTAAGACCTTACAGAATTTAACAATACAGCTAAATGGAATTATACAGAAAACCCAACAAATCCCCCTTAAGCAATCATTGGGTGAGTGGAGAGGAAGAGAAAGAAACCTCAGGGTGGGAGGTCATCTGACTCGACCTGTTTCGGTGAGTGGAAAATAATGTATAGAAACCAGCAGACAAGTAACAGAAACTCAATCTGCGTTAACCATGCTTAAGGATTAATTGCTTTGACAAAATATCAAATACAATACCAAATATAAAAACCGGTGTTATACAAATCACTGAACTAAGCTTGTTTTTCACTGGTAATATATCATGAAATGGGTGATTATGGTTACTTAAGGCATGATATGTGGAAAAGGGTCATCTAAAAGTGAAAATACAACCTGCCATTAACAGATAGCTGTAAAAAATGTGTTACATGAATCCAACTACAAAAGGTTTTTATATCTACGTTGCCTTCATGAAATATCCAACCCCTTTCATCTTTTGCACACTTTGTGTTGCAAATTTAATTGTCATTTTGGTCATCAATCTACACACAATAACCCAAAATAAAACTGAAAAACTAAGTCTGAAAATGTATTGAAATTGAAAACTGAAAATTTTCATTTCTGAAATGGTTCAGTGTTGCCACAGAGTGTGATCAGGTGCATCCTGCTGGCTTTAACTTTTACACCCTGACTGGAGTCCACCTGTAGCAAACTTTATTGAGTAGATATGGTTTAGAAAGCCACGTCTCCGTGAATACAGCCTCACAAAACCAAGTCTGGAGTCTCGAGTGTTTCCCAAGAGCAGAATGGCCTCCAAAGGGGTCACTCTGAGCTTGAGAGGTGCACTGCAGAAAATGCTGCAGCTGCATAACAGCTGGATGACAGCATGGCTGCAGTCTGATGAAACTGTGGCTCTGAACTGAAGAATGAAAAACTAAATTCAAGTGTATAAGGGGAGAGATTTCAGGTTTTTTATTTTATCAGACTGACGGAATCAAAATGGCAACTTGATCCATTTAAATCGGCTCAGTTTCCCTAACGAATCATGAGCACAGGTCGAGGTTAAGAGCGGTAATAGACAGATCAGCTATGTGCTGTTAGATGTAGGTAAGTTGTCATAGAAAGCTTTTAAAACTGTATGTAGGCAGCAGCTGGTTTAGATGCTATGACCAGAGGACGTTTGGTACTTACCTTCACAACACAGTCGTGCTGAAGGAGACAAGCCTTGAAGTCTTCTCTGATTCCGGCGCATGCTCGGTAATCCTCCTCTTTATCCTCGTAATATTTCGGCATTGTGCAAAAATCAACCTTAACACAGGTATTTACTTATTTATAAACTCTCCAGTGCAAAAACTGCCTATTTAAGATCACTGTTATGAAAGCGGTTGTCCACCATGTTTTTTGACAAGGCATGATGGGAAAACGGAAGTTCCTGGCGTAAAGCAGTGCATGCTGGGAAGGCTTGTAGTTTTATCGTGGGTGTGTTTCAAATTCACGTTGACAAATTGCCCATTTGTTGTTTGTTGTTTGTTTTAGGCTGCGCCGAAATGAAATCTGATGATGCAGATGGCATGAGAACAAAATCCCAACACAAAAATGGCCATGATTTCTAACAATTTTTATCATTTATTTAAAAGATGTCCATGAAAATGATGTCAAAATCATCAGAGGCAGGCACACATATACATGATGAAGGCACATAAACCGATGAGTGTATGGGATTGTCTTTTGTTTTCTGTCCACTTATACAGCAGGGAGATCTCAGGGATCACATGACTGGTCATGCTTTTTTCATGCATTTAGTTTATATGCGGATGCTGGATGAGAAGCCATTCCTGTTAACAGTACCGAGAAGCCCTAAGTGGCCTCTTCCATTATCTCCTGATTAATAGCATCTGATTAAGATGCAGAAGTTGTACCACTTTTGGTTTCTTGAGAACAGCCAGTAAGAGTGAAGATGGTTTGATCAGGCGATGGAAACGCCTCCTCTGACAAAGAAGATTATATTACAAAATGGTCAACTTTATGTCAATTTCACCAAAAGGCACTGCACTATCCCCTTGAATAAACACCTTACATGTATATAAATCAAATTCACCTAATGTACACGTTGGCCACACACAAACACATAACATGTTGGGTGAATGTCAAAAAACTATTAAGTGATGCAAAAGACGGTGAGAGAAAGAAAAAAAAAAAAACTTGTTGCTGTGTATTTTCTACATTTACAATCAGTGAAAGTACTACACAACCTCAGGCAAAGTATACCACAAAGGTTCACCCTGCAATTCTCAGTAGTCTTAATATTCTGTCCAATCAAATAAATGCATACATAACTGGACAAAAGTAACTGTAAAGTGAATATGAAAGTTAGTGAAATGAACACCTACTGTGGGAAAATAACAATTTTAAATACAACAGTGAGGAGTGTTATGGTTTTTAAAAAAAAAAAAAAAAGTGAAAAGGCAGTGCAAACCACGCTGTTTTCGATGTTTTACAAAAAACCTTGTTTGCCACTTTACACTGGGCTTAACATCCAATCACTAATTTGACTGCATGTCATTTACAAAATACAGTATCACTATATCCAGCAGTGCAGACAAGAGGGAGCAGATTGGAATAATGTTTTTGAGACAAAGGCCCTGAATATAAGGCACATTTTCCAATTTTGTCCAACAGCTAATTTAAAGGAATCTATTCACACCTCTAACCGTTTAGTTTTTAAGCAATGAAAATGAATTGTTCTACATGTACTTCACTTTTTGAAGTGAATAGAAATGAGGACAAACTGAACCAAGCCACTTGCAACTTGCAGACAAAGCAAATACACAAGCGGCTACAATGAAAATAAAATAGCAACATAGAAAAAAAAAAAAACAGTACACAAATAAAACAGAACTACCATAAACATCTCTTAATAGAATAAAAATATATTTTACCTCTTGTACAAATTAAAGATTTATTTCAAATAAATTAAGTCACCTTCATAGATCGTCATAGCTGTAATAATATATCAACATAACAATATATTCCTTCAGGAAAATGACGCCAAGGCAATGTCTGATTGGTTTACTATAAATGGACACTGAGGTCATATACAGCCTGTCAGACAGGAGGTGAGAAAGATATGGTGTCATGGTACTTATTGTCTTTGTGGACTGGGGTTACCACCACAGGATCTGGCCCAAGGTCAAGGTTGTCACCGACTGGTTACAGGCAGGATTTTGGAACCGTTGGCTCATCCTGAGTTTGTGTTTCAGGACATGTGGAATATTTGAGTGAGAGCTTACAATACTCTAGGAGTGAGGAAAACATTAATGTTTGGGCTGGTGTTGATCTAGAGCTCTGATATCTCTGCCGAGAACAGAACGACTGGCCATGACAACATTCTTGATCATCAAGGGCTTTGCTGAGGCGCTAGTGACAGTGCAATGCCCCTGCTTGCCCAAAGGTGGCAGCATCAATTAACAGAAGGATTTGGCAGCATCTACACCAGTGGCCAGGGTGATTGGTTCTCCCCAGATGTGGTGATTTGTCCTCATTCATCTAGGTGCTGTCTGATTGTGTTCAAAGCGGCTGCACAACATAGTCACGCTGAGAGCCAGAGCTGAGAACAGATGTCGTCTCACACTCCGCTGTTGCTCTTTAAACAGTAGTATTCACATTCTCACAAATGATTTAAGAGCACAAGAGCGGGGGAGAGATGAAGAAGGACAAGGAGAAATCAACGAGAAGCAAAATAACAAGGTACATTAAAAACAGCGGGGACAGAGGTGGCATTCCTCAGACAAGCTCACAGGAGCAACTCTAGGCTCTAACCATGTCACTATTTTACTGCTGGCTGCTAGGTTCCAAAGGCCCTGCGTTAGCAGTCTAGGAGATTTTGGTCCCCCAGGAGCCATGATTCATGTGTCCACTCCTGAACATCAGCCTGTTATTCTCTTTATATGTACCTGCAGGAAGAAAGCAGAGCGTCACATGTTGGTAGGTTAAAACAAGGAGTATGTATGCATCTGGAGCAAGATGCATAATGAACAAAATGAGCTATAGTCTTGTTAAGTCACATGAACAGGTTTGTTGATATTACATACATACAGTACATACCTCCTAGTGAATCATCTGTTTTTTTTTCCCCAAAACCATACCAGATAATTTTTCCATATCAGATTTGGAACACTTGCATAAACATATGGTCCGGGTTGCACATTTGGCAATGCAATGCCAGTCAGAAAGGTTAGACTGAATTTCATTTTTAAACATCGCACTTCTGTCCACATGTACATGTTGTCTGTCATTATTAAGTGTGAGCGCCTCACAGTTAAGTTAAAATAAGGCGCAGCTGTGGCTTTGGGTTTATTCTTCTCATTGTCATTCCTATTATCTACCGACATCCATGAAATATAGTATGACATCCACGTTTATGATTTCACGTTGTTATTTCTGCATGATGGAGGCTCACATTTCAAGTAAATTGGCGCATTGTTGGCAGTTTAAGAGTTCTGTCACAAACATGGATGTGAACTTTCAAAACAAAGATATCTAATCTGAATTCAAAAAGAGCATTAAGGCCTGTAATATGAACATAGCCTGCCAGGAGATGTGTGTGACTGGCTTACCTCACTGAGGATGGCCCACACAGCAGAGTCTTTGAGAACGGAAAGCCGAAGTGCCACAATCGGATTAAAGGAAGGATCTACAGCTCCTTCTGCCACGCCCTTCTGAAACTGACCTGTGTTCACACACACACCCACACACACACACACCATTTTGTAGTACATATTGTACATAACTAGTGTAATCCATATTGATAAGAAAAGTACAATCTGGAAGTGATTAAAACAGGACTTGTGCTGTGACTGAGATTTTTCACACACTTATACACACTGTAACAATGGGTGCCATCAGTGTGAGTGTGTAATCTGATCACAGTGTTGCAGTAGGTAGCAACACATGCACCAGTAGGAAACTTTTAAGTCTTCTTACCAATTCTGTAAAAACGGTCTTCTGTTCGTATGTACTTCTCTTTGAACTGCAGACCAGTTTCCTAAAAACACAACAAGAAATGGACAGTAAAATTAACTGTAAAAGAGAAACTCAGCTCTTATTAATGTATTACTCAAGCAGTCCTTGAACAGATAGCTAGCTTCTGTGCCTGTACTGGGAGTGTAGATCAGAAATGTCAGAATTGTATTGCTACTGGCAGAGCAAGTGATTCTGTCATGCTCACATGCCTGTCAATAATCAATGTGATATGTCCCCAAGAGCAACTACTCAGTGTAATCTAATCTGAAGCGTTTGCACATCACACCACAGAAGGTTGACAAACTGTGTGTGTGTGTGTGTGTGAGAGAAACAGCAACAGAGAGAGAGTGGGCGTTTCCCTACCCGAGCGGGCAGTATTTCCACTGTGGTGTTCTCGATCTTGTCCCCTGGGTGCTCCTGGTTACCACTGCGGAACAGGAACCTGCCAATCAAATCAAGCATTTAAGGTTTCATTTTAATAGTTACATATACACATACACACAGCCCATCAATTTAGTAATGCATGAAATGAAAAAAAGTGGGTAGGTAATGGTATATCCATCCCTTGAGTCATCAGGACTTGTCTCTTAGATCTTATATTCGGGGGAACAACTGCAGGTTTTAAACATTAATATTCGGTCCACTGTTTTTGTCTTTTATCCAGGAAAAGGTCTGCTACAGGATAATTTGAATTCAAAAAGTATGGTGTGGAATGAGCTTCACACAGTTAACAAGATTCAAAGAAAAATGAAATAATCATGTTTCCCCCTTTTTTATCTGAAACATTTGTGGGTACTGATATTAAATGTTAAACAGCCAGACAGTTGGAGACAGAGCTAGAATGCAGACCAGAGACAGTGGCAGTGCCATATGATAAAGAATCTCTTAACTAGATGTTGTTTATTCAGCACAGCTATACAGACAGAGCCAGTGTAATTGGTGTCACTCAAACGCAGACACAAAACACTTCAGTGTCAAACAGTGGAACGCAAGATGTCCCTTTTCCCATTCACATCCACTTACTTAGAACTGGACTGACAGTCTCTGACACTCATCTCACTGTCCATTATCTTTACGAGATAGGTGGATTCACTTCATATCACCTCGACCAAATATTATCTTTCCGTTGTACTCTTAGCCAACCCTCGAGTCAGTCTTGCCATCAGCTCCCTTTATATTCACTGTCCTGTTCCCTTTCTACCCCAGTTCCACAGAGAGCATGAGGCTGGGCTGAGAATGCCTATTTTAGAGCACTCTCATTAGCTCATCCTGATCCCCAGAGACACACACAGGCATGCACACACACTGAGTTAAATGTGAATTGTAAAAATAATAGCATTAAACCCCTCCTTCACATTTACCTCTCTATGCTAACAGGTCTGTCAAATTTGAAGAGGATGTAGTCGCCGGCAGTAGGAGTAATGGCCCAGAAGAAGTCTTCACCTAGGTACGTCTTCTCCAGCGTGTGACCCTGATACACCTGAGTGACACAGTATATGTTTTGTTACATTCTGATCACTGACAATCTAGGGCAAACATATATATTCTCATTTATAGTTATTCAGATGAAGTAGTCAACAGGTAAGTACACAAAAAAAGGATAGGAATTCAGTGTGATACCTTCATTGAAGTGGAAACCTCAGCTGGTGGGTTCACATGCATCTTGTGGAGCAGTGGCTTCAGGAAGTCTTTGTCCTACAAAAACAGACACAAAGGGAAACAGTGTGTTTCTACAAAGGAAATAGTCTTTACTGCTGTTGAAAAAAAAAAACAGTGATAATGTGAGACTGACTGTGAGTTTTTGGATCTTTCCAGCAAGAGAAGAATGGAGTCCCACATGTTGAAACAAGGAAGGTCTAAACCGTACGCGTAAGCCGGACTTCTGACGTTCACAATGTTTCTGGAAAAGAAGAAAGTTAAGGATGAGACACCTATCCCTTTACATCCAAACGACCTCAAATCCATAGATTAACTATAGTGAATACCGCATCTTTCTCTGGATTGCAGACTTTAACCCAGAGAATATGGTCCAAAAGCCAGTCAATGGGCTTCTCTTTATAGAACATGAAGATAAACTCAACAATGAGGTTTAGGTCTGGAGCCTGGAACATTTTTCCTGTGGGGAAAAAAAAGATAAAGAGCGTTTATAGGCATTTATTGACCTGGAAAAAAGCACTCCAAACCATTAACAATTTATTTGCAAAGAGATGATTAAAACCATGAACAGGACTTGAGGGGGTTGTTGGTGCAAATGAGACAGAGACATTTTGCCATAAAGTAACATCACCAAAGTGGTGATGTTACATGGGCAATAAAATTATTTTTATTGTCTTTTTAATTAATTGTTTTGAGTTTTGTTTTGAGACACAGCAGTCCACAATCAAATGAAAATAGCACAGGCACATTCTGGAAGATTGTTTCCACTTGTGTGTCCATTCTTGGCATAATAAATATTATGTTGACAACAGAAGGTCACCAGTAAAAGAGACTAGAAAACCAGGGTGACTGGCTCCCTTTAAGGACACCAATAGTATGTTGCCAAAAATCTATCTACAAAACTAAATATAAACAAAAATAAAAACAGATGAACTAATAAATATGATCAGATGAAATGAGCATTTTTGCTTATAATGTTACATGTTTAGAAATGTAAAAACCTCTCAGCAACAAACCACAGTGAATTATAGTTCAATTAAATTCTGCTTTTACTGCTAAAACTACATTTAAGTAATGTAAATTTGTTCCCTTGTCCGTTGAATAATTTAAAACAAAGTTACAAATCAATTAAAAATCATCAACCTTAACAGGTTTAGTTAAACACCAACAAAAAGTTTAATAATCGATAGAGCCATTACTGAACACACTAAAAAACATAAATGGTGTGGTTACTTGGACTAAAAGGTTAATCATTCATCATTTGCATATGCTTAATGGATCGTACCGATGAAGCCCAGTTGAGAGAACTCCAGGATCATCCAGTCTTCTGATGAGAGCTGCAGAGCAAAGTTCTTCATTGTGGCAAAGTAGTTGGACTTGGCCACAATGTCATCCTCCAACTGAAAGAACATAGGCACAGAAAGAGAAAAAAGTAAGACAGAGAAAGCTTAGATAGGATTTATTGTTGGGGCAAAGAAATTAAAAGGAGACTCCACAATGCTGACACTAGGAGATGAAGTATACTAAATGACTAACTGAATTGCTACGCTAAACTAGAGTATCAGTAGATGTCAGACAAATGATACCTCCTCCCTCCAGGTGACAACAGAGAATGGAAATGCACATGCACATAATGGATAAAGAGAAAGATAAGAGATTAACAACACAGTTTAACTAAACTTTGCATGTCTGGTGTCAGTATTTCAAATCTGGGGCAAGTAAAACTTTATATTAACATTCCTAAAATGGATGTCTACAGTTATGTCCAAAGGTTAGTAACCCGTCTTTGTACTATATGTTTTTTTTGTGTTGTGCAGCCAAGTGCTGTTAATTTAAAATTTGATTAATAAACACTTTATTGATTCCCAGAAGGGGAAATTCACATGTCACAGCAGCAGGGCAAATATGACATCAAAAGGTTAAAAATAAAACAGAACACAGCATAAATCTAGAAAATATGATAAAGTACCTAATCGCTCAGAAAGGCAATAGCAAATACCACGATACACAATCCAGGAGGTGTGACACAAACTTTTAAACTTTTAAAGTTCATGAGAGTCAACAACAGCACTGAACTGGCAGGTGACTTTAGCTGAGAAATCAGGCAGCTCGGATCCTGGTCACTTGAGCATGTTGGACAATGGAGACCATAAAGTCCAGTGGCAGCAGGGCCTTGTTTGCCTGTTCCTCCTCTCCAGCTCAAAACCATCCAGTTACACTGAGTCAGGACTCGGTTCCTTCAGCCACGTCCTATTCTGGTCCTTGATCAGACCAGAGGAATTGTCTATTTTACTGGAGAGACATTGTCTCAACTAGTTTGATCAGCACTTAGCTAGTTGTTGCCATGTATAAAGACAATGTTTCTCTCCTGGGGGATTTCGGGGCTTTTGGAGGATTTCAGATGGATTTTAGTGTCTCTCTCTCCTGGTGGCAGGCATGTGCTTTGCATGACTAGTAGCTAGCAGCTAATAGCATGCTGGCAGAAAACCAATGCTGTATCCATGGTAATGCATGCCTCCAAAACAAAGTCCTCACACAAACACAGGGGATCAGAAAAATCCAAGAAAGTCCACCTCTCCAATCAGTTAAAAGAAGATAAGACAACAAAACTAACAAACTGCTTTCCACTCAACATTAACTAATCAGCAGATGTGCAGACGTTTGCTGGTACCCTTCTGTTAAAGAATGAAAAACTCACAACTGTCACTGAAATAATAAATGATAAACTGACAAAAGTAACAATAAGTAAAAATTTACTAAAAATTAACGAATGAAAATCAGACATTGTTTTTGAGATGTGGCTCAACAGAAGCAATTTTGTCCACATCTGTACATAATAAATTGTTTCTAATAATTTGACTGGCTCTACTTTGATGTGCTATAAACAACTAATTCGCACACTCTAAAACGAGAGCCGCTCACAAGACCAAAAAGACCATTTCTTCTCATGAGAACGCACTCTGACCCACACAAGTCTGCCCAAGTTTGAACAAAGTTCATACCTGATTTTCCAGACATAGCCCACAGTGCATGTGTGAAAACGGCTCTAAAGAACCAATTGTTGGTGTACATCAATCTGGAAAGGTTATAAATCCCATTTCCAAACAATCTGGAGTTCAAAATTTTCAATCTTCCCAGGAGTGGATGTCTGAGCACATTCACCCCAGTGTCAGATCATGCAATGCTCAGTCAATGCAAAACCCAGGAGCTACATCTTAGACCCTACATGACTGAGGGTCACAAAACCTAACCTGAACAAGCCACAAGACTTCAGGAACAATGTCTGATGGACAGATGAAAATAAAATTTATTTTGCCTTAATACTCAACGCCATTTCAGATTAAAACCAAACACAACATTTCAGCAAAAACCCTGCGGGTCCCGTGTCATTATTTGGGTTTGTTTGCAGCCACAGGACCTTGGCACCTTGCAGTCATAAAATCTTCTCGATAGTATATGAACTAAAGCAATGCTGTAAAGAAGAATGTGTGAGACTGTCATTTAGGAAACAATTGCTTCAAGTTATTGATGCTAAAGGTGAATCTACAAGCTACGGAATTACTGGGGAACTTAAAATTGCACACTTTTTTTCCTTTGTAGTTTCATTTTTGTTAAATAAATAGTGGCACTGTGGAAAAAAATTGTTCATCTGAGGTTGTATTTGCCTAATACGAAGAATCGATATGATCAGATGATTTTTATTATGTTTTACACACAAAATAATACATACAATTAAAAGGGGGCAACACATTTTTCTCATGACTGTAATATAGACAAGAAAACAGATCTAAGTGGATCAGCCTAAGAGTAAATGATTGGCTCTGGTGATATCAGCTCTGGTCAATGACTGCAAGAACATTTGTTTCAAGTAGTTGCCATGTTTAAATTTAGTATGACAGACTCAAAAACTAACAGCAAGCCAGTAATATGCTTTTACGCTGATGAGTAACCATCTACAGAGCCCTTCCTAAAATGAACTCCAACAAGTTGCTATGGGAACATTTATTTATTTACTTACTTATAAGGACATACCTGAACATAGTAAACCCCTTTGCTTACAGCATACATCATAAGAAAGGAATAGTCCAGATTCTGCTTTGTCCTCCATCTAAAAAAAAAAAAGCAGAAATCATCATGAGCATTCACATAAAAATATATAAAAATAATAATATAACACACACTGCCTCATTTTTGATGAGCGAAACTGTACAAATCTGGTCAGTCCACCTATACTGAGTATACTGGTCAAAGTTCAGAGTATTAATTTTATACTAATTTGTACTCATTTATAAATAATCTTTTCTCACTAATTGTTTGACTCATCCCTGTCCATCACGAGCTGCAAGTCACACATGCTCTTTTAACACTCCAATTAGGGGAACAGTTGCAACAAAATTGAAGGGTTAGCTACAGATGCCTTTAAACTTAGATAGGTGGCGCAGTATTTATTATTTCAGCAGCGAACACATGTAATATGCTTTCTTCTTATCCATCTACTTGGGTACATGTCTTGTCTTGTGTGTGTAAAATATTGCATAGTCCAGAATAAAGTAATAGGACAGCTACATAGTTTTGTTATTTGGGCTCTGTTCATCTGCACTTTAACTGAAATATGATGATAAATATTACACTGAAGTGCAAAATCTCAGATTAACAATGGGTATGTTTATGTCAATATAGAGAGATGTGGCATAGCATATAGGCCTTTTAGCATGTGGTGGCAAAATGTCAAAAGGAATACACATAGCACATGAAATCAAACAAAAATCATTCATTCTATATTTCCTGAAAAACTCTGCAGTCAACAACTGCCTCTGTTGAGTGACCTATAGATACTTCCTATCATCCATGGTGAGGTTTTCCTAGGCCTTTGTTGCAGGCACCTTCAGCTTTTGACTATTCTAGTGTCTGGTATTAGTCTGTTCCAGCAAAATGAAAGCAGCTCATTTTGACAAAGATCTGATTTGGGTCATGAGCTGTTCCTTTCTGATAAGAGGTTGCTTTTGTCTGATCTGTTCACAAAACCTTGTTCTACAACTGTACATCTACTTTTTGTATGCTTTTGAACTGCAAAGTGGCCTTTCTGTTCTTCAGGGTATCAGGCACATTAATTGTATTCACTAAGGTAGAGTCTGATGGAAAAAAGTTAAATTGTCCAAATGCCAACAATTTGGACTGCATACCACATACCTATGTTGAACAACATACTAACTGTTGAGATGAAGCATCTGTGTCTCCACAAACACCCACATACAAACATAACACATATTCCTCTGAGCCTAAAGGCTATTACCCAAGTACAAGCTGAAAGCTGTCAGCACAAACACCATAAACAGACTTCTAATGAATCCATTTGTTAGCTGGCTGTAAAGACAGATAAGTGCAAAAGATAATAAGAGTGAGCACTACAAAGATAAATAGTAGAGGGTGCTGTTGCTTATGACCTTGGCCTGACTTTGAGAAATGCCTGTGAAATACTAAGTACCAAGCACCGTACCGAAAAGCTCTTCCTTGGTTGCTTCCACCCACTTTCCCCCTGACTCATCCATCTACTTGTTCTGCACTCCTCATCACAGCTCTCCTGCATTACCTTTCTCCCAGGGCTCGTCTCTCCACGATTTCCATAATGATTTCTATCACACTTTGCCTAATTAAAATCAGAGCACTGAACACAAAGATAACATAGATGCATGCATGACATAATTGCTTACTTGACTCTATCTCTGGAGTCTCCAAAGGTCTCCTTGAGGTTGGTGAGGTCAGGGTAATAAGCAGCTGGTGGAGAGATCACCTCCAGCAAACCTGAACTAAGCTCTGTTGAAAACCTGGGGAAAAAGGGTCACCGATTACATGGACAATGTGGCACGTGCATACTTTGCGCAGGGTAACAGTGTCTTTTCACTCATTTACAGTACTGACACCTTAGTAGAAGTATACTCACTCTTTCTCCAGATCAGCAACCACACTGTTAACATAGTCCAGGTCAGTCTGCAGAGATTAAACGAGGAAGAATACAGACATTTGACTTTTTATTGATTTTTTTTAATTCATTATGTAGAAGAATCATATTATGACTTCTATTGTTTAAATATGAGCTCTCACCTCTCCAACGAAGACAATAATAACACAGTCAAGTTTCTCCTCAGTTGACAGCTTGTCTATTAGTGAATGCAGTGTCTCTGACAGATAAGACTTCACCTTCCGCTTCACTGTGGGGATCCCCATCACCATTGTAACTAAATTGTAACATTGAATGGGACAGGATAAGAGGTTATAACAGGGAATTCTGAAGCCTGTAGGGGTGGGTGTTTAATTAAGTCAATCAAAAATTAGGTAACCTTTGCTCTTAGACAATGACAAATAACACCAGCCTAAATCCACAAGACAGAAATTCATGTCAAGGTTAACAGATGGCAGCAATATGACTGGAATGCATCTGCATTTCCACACTATTTTCTTTAAGAAAAGTGCTTTTTACAATAATCTAATGCTATCTGCCTGTTGCATTTCCTTATTATAAAACATCCAACAATTTAATGTAAAACTGCATGCAATGTTGTGATAAAGATGGTAGGACATTAGCCAGAGGTAACAATGTTAAGATAGCAATTAGTTAACATTGTTGTTGCTCAGATGGGGCAAATATTCTGTGGACTGATGAGTCAAAAGTCAAACTTTTGGATAGTGTGCATCCGTTACGTCTGGCTGAATTAAAATAATTCTGTAAAGAAGAGTGGGCCAAAACTACTCTACGGTGATGTAAAAGAGTCATTGCCAGTTATCGCAAAAGTTTGATTGCAGTTGTTGCCACCAAGGGTGGCACAACCAGTTGTTAGTTTTAAGGGACGGTTACGTTTTCACATAGGGCCAGACAGGTTTAAAGAGATTCTTTCCCTTAATAAATAAAATTATAATTTAAAAACTGCACTTTCCATTTATTTAGGTTATCTTGGTGTAATATTAAAATTAGTTTGATGATCTGAATCATTTAAGTGTGATAAATATGCAGAAAAAGAAAAATAAGTCTATTGTGTCCATCTCTTTATTGCTCTTATTGTATGAAGCCT
Organism: Helostoma temminkii; assembly: GCA_900302695.1. NCBI lineage: Eukaryota > Metazoa > Chordata > Actinopteri > Anabantiformes > Helostomatidae > Helostoma > Helostoma temminkii. Next base: position 45,011 of record OMLM01003146.1, on the reverse strand, counting down.
GGAGAGATCGCTACAGACACAAAGCCACTTGAATTTACTCTAATTGATACAAGGATCACTTTCACAAGTAAGAACAAAAGTGAGACAATGAGCAAGCAGAGTGGAACACAAGCTTACAAAGGTGTGAGGATGAACATAACATGTCATCAGGCTGGTTATCTGATACTGAATTAGCATTTTCCTCATTCCAAGAAAAATAAGTCAAGGCAGTAGTGTGGAATTGTTTTTATCAACCTACTGTATATGCTTCCTTTTGCTTTCTTTTCCCTCTATACACAGTGCACTTGCCATTTATTGAAATCAAGATCTAGGGTCACAATCTAGAGAGGGCAGTTTTGCATAGTGTTGTATATAAAATTCACGAAGCTTTCTCAGAGAAAAAGAAAATAAGGTAAAGTGCTGTCTTAAAGGAAGCTACAAAGGAATTTTCCCGCAGGGATAGTGATGACTGTGAAATACATGGACTGGGGCTAATGTGAGCATGTGTGGGTGTACAATTTAAAAAGGGAAACATGCTGACTGAGATGATGTCAAGGCAAAAAGGGGATTCACAGAAACAAAGCAAACTCGAAGTGCAGAAAGAGTGAGCTGCATAGTGAATTTGAGAAGTGGCAATCCTTCAGAATGATCACGGGCAGCGTGGAGAATCTGTCCAAGCTTTGTTTTGTATTTGTCACACTAAGCTCCATGTCGTATAGCGACACCCACCACCTCCACCACCACCAAGAAAGTAGGTCGAGGATGAAAGGAGAATGTGGGAGGAAAGAAAAGAGACAGAGAGTGACAGAATAAGGGAGGGTGGCAGACAGTGAATGAGTGATAATGCATGCAAGAGAAGCATGAGCAGAACCAACTCCAGGACTGCCCCTCCCCATCCCCATGTGCCTTGATGAGTCGCCCGCTACACTGTGTCATCCTTTCATCTCCTTCAGAGAAAAAAGCTAAACAATCTACATTTCTGTCCACTTCCCAGTAAAAATAACTGATTTGGCATGCATTTTTAAACAAAGAAGCTGTTCAGCTGCGATTATATGCTTACTATGACCAGCAAAATACATCCAGCTTGATTAGTTGCTTAAACCTTATATGTAAGTGTGTTCATTTTCAGAGTTAGAGACCATGGTTACAAATTATGTAGGGTTTATGTCATAGAAGGAACAGACATCACTGTGTGATTGCTTGTAGTTGCAATAATCATGTGAGCAAGCGTGTCTCTGTATATAACACTCACTGTGGCTCAAGGACTCATTTTTATAAGTTGATAAGATAATCATGTGATTTCAAACTGTTCATTTCAAATGTAATCAAAAGGAGGGTTATAAGGCAATAATAAGGTCACAAGAGTACGTTTGGTCATAATGACACGTTTAAGTAGGATTATTATTAAAAGAGAAAAACAATGTCAATCTAGTCTATACTACCATTTTAATCTGTTAAAAGAGGTCAGTGGAAAACATGTATGGACCACCTAAATAACATTTTCTAGTTAAAAGAAAGTGTGTACATGGTCTTGTCTTTCACATCCTAACTTTCAAAAATCTTATAACTTAAATGGTTTGTCTTTCCATTAATAACCAGTCACAGCCATCTATATACTTAAATATTTATCCATACAGCAATGTGTAGAGGTAACCTTTTCCAGAACAGTAATTCTAGTCCTTGTTCTGTTTGTGTGCAATTTACTGCATGATACTGGTGCAGATTAAAGAAGGATGAAATTCACAGTTTCACAGACTGTAAGTGCACAGTGAATCCAGACAGTGACTGCCTGACATGCATCCCAAGACGCCCACATCTTGGCCATGAAACCAGTATCAACAGCATGTGGACATCAGGTGTGATCATTACCCTGTGAGCAGATATTTGGTGCTAAAATGCACCATGCACCAGAGCTTTGCATTTACAAGCTGAGCTGCCATGACCTGTGTTGCTGTTTGTGCCTCATTGACACAAAAGCAGAAACAGATTTAGTTTTATATTTAGGGGCATGAGATACACTGTCTAGTATCTTCATTGTTGTTTTAACAATGTGCAAGCTGAGATTATCATGTATGTATGTATGTATCATTCACTTTGCAAAAGAACAAACAAAAACCACACACTGACTGTATCACATAGCACAATGGGATAGACTACTGCATCTACACACAGTGCATGCAGTGTGATAGCATAGATCAGGCATGTGTGGTCGCTACACCACATATGTTAAGTTAGCGCATCTGCCTAGAAATGCTAAAATTTAAATGAATAAACAAACACCAGCAGTTAAAATACAGATACCTCACAATTTGCAAATCACAAGGATGTGGTTTGGCTTTTGAAAGATGAGACAATTTGTTTCATCAAATGCTATCTAATAACAAACTAGCATGTTCATACCCTTGAAACTTTCGATTTGAAAATGAAAAATTTATCGTTAATCAACTTATTGGAAAAAAGACAGCAATAGATTAAATTAACCCCAGTCTCAGAGGTTATCTGAACCGCTTCTTCCCATAATCCTTGTTCAATGTAAAGTGGGATTGTGCCCCACTTTGCACTGCTATAAATACCCAAAGTCAGATATGCTTAGATCAGCAGGGAAACAAGAAGGAAAAAAAGAAAAACACAGACTACAGAAAAACAATGAGCAGCAGAAAAAGAGAACATAAAAGTCAAAACAAAAGTTACCAGTAGCTAATCAAGTATGTCATGCAGCACACATGACGAGTAGAGTGCCAAAATGTCTGTGCACCAGTTGTTGGGTTCTAAGGCCCACTAGCACACAGATTAACAATCGCTTTCCAGTAGCACTACCTCCAGCCTGGTTGTGCATTCCAGAAAACACAACTGACAGTGGTTTGGAGTGGAAAGCTGGAGAGAATAAGACAATAGGCAGGAACAAATTCAGCATTATCTGAAGTATTCATTCTAAGATTTCTAAGATAAAGCCAAAAAGAGACCTACAAACTTGTTTATGACTATCAGAAGGCCAGACAAATGGCAATGACCAAGAAAGATGGCAATGATAGGCCTCCCATTCTAGTTTCCTGTGGGAATATCTCGTAATCGCTGATCAAACAGGCCACAGGTCAGGAACAAGAAACTCCCAATAGTTCTCATCTTACCCCTCCTTCCTTTCCTCTTTTTTTGTCTGGGGCCTCTGTTTCTTCCCTCAGTTATTGTCATTATGAATGTGGAAACACCATTTGAGCTGTTCAGCACCCCCGAGCTCCCTCACACCCCTTCACTCTACATTTTACACTGACAATGCATTATAGGTAGTCTTCTTTCATATATGCACTCTGGACTATGTCTAAAATGTTTACCGTGGATATCAATAGTGTTTTGTTGACAGCATGTCACATTATAGCCAGTCAAATGATTACAAACGTTATGGCTTATTTCTGTAATCCTCGTTTCCTGACGAAGAGAACCGCAATACAACAACAGAAAACCTGATAAATATTCCTATATTTTCTGGTGTTGTGCGGAGTGGATTGACTGAAAGGGAACACCCACTCACTCACTGTGAATAGACAATTCCCTGTTGTAATCGCACACGGGCTCCCACGGACATTAAAAGGACTTTGGACTAGAGAGCTCACAGGATAAACTGTTTAATGTCCAGGCAGACTAATTTGGACATTTTCATTCTCACGTGCAGCTGACCCAGGTAATGTCTACAGAAGTTCAGAGTATCTGAAAGCCAATTTAGAGACTGAGAACTTGATACAGTATGCCTGAGGCCACCTGAGGTGTATAAGGCAAAAATAAACAAATTGGCGTCAATGGAAATAAAAAAGAAAATGAGGCAGTAGTGGCAGTAGTAATGAACTAATACCTTTATGTTCCTAACATAACATAAAGCAAACATTTTTTAAAGGATATATTTTAACACACACCAAAAAAAATTATGATAGAGATAAAAGCTTGTAGAAAATCTTTGTTCAATCAAAATAAGAAGTAGGATACACAGCTTGCAAAGTAAACAGAATGATACTCTACGTGCACTGTCAGAGAAGATACACGTTGAATTAGGATATCTGGAGGTTTAGCCATGCTTGTATAGGATGACCATGCATATCCCAGCTAAAATCCATTAAAAAAAAAAACATCAGCAGTGTTCCTGTTGTACCAGTGAAAGCATGTCAAAGTATACTTCTCACCTCCTGTACGGCCAAGACCAACCTGCACAGCTGGATGCAGGCTGCCCTCATTGTTCAGAAGATGAGGCAGGTGGTGGTAGATATTTGGCACCTGGAGAGGCTTCCTATTTGCAAGTTCCTTCAGTAGTTTCTGTGTCTCATCTGAAAGCAGGCATGATTAAGTGGATTAATCTTCTCAGTTTCACTAGATGGCAGGATTGAAATTGTGCCGTTCACCATAAAGTGCTCTAATAAAGCAGTATTGCAATAAATGAAGACAAATGTTTCTTACTGAGAAAGTTTGTACCGGTAGCAGGACTGTATCTATGCTTGTAACATTTACGGTACTGCATGGTGTACATGTTAAAGTTGTACTACAAAATTTTAAGAATGCTCCAACTCTGAACTGACATTAGTATATTAAAACCCAATTTGAAAAATTGATTGGCAATGTAAGAACAAAAGCGTAGTAGCAAAATTTATATTTTAAATGTTAATTTTAATGTCCACTGCCAAATAATGCAAATACCCTCTACATTGTTGTCCTTAAAGTAATATGATCTGGCCTAACCTAATAAAACCATGTAACAATATTATGAAATCTAAAATCATGTTCACTCAACAATTTTAAAACTTAGCTGGAGTTAATAAGTCTTCATGTGTGTTACCTGAAAAGTTAGTGAGGGCATCTTTGCTGCTGTTAGTCTCCGCAATGGCACGTCTGAACTGCTCCAGAATGGTGTTTAGTTCAGACGAACGCTGGAGCGTCCTATGTTCTGCCACACGAAGACGCTCTTTTAAGGCATGAAACTCCCGCTGGTAAGCTATCAGCTTCTCTGTAAGAGAAATAAAAACAAAGTAGGGTGCATAAGCATGTGACAACATGTAGTTTGATACAAGAGCAACTTCCATGAAAAGCAGGTTCACCAACATTTTGACAGACTTTGGTATCCACTGGGTGGATTCAACACTAATAATAAAACTGTACTTAGAAGAGTGCTAAGTAGCAAGGTCATCAACGACTGATATGACATTAATAAATCGCTGAAACATTTAAGCAAATACTTGCAGCCTCTATTTTACTCCAGTTCTACTTTCATAGGATAAACAATAACTGATCAAGTTACATTATTAATGGGCGAAAATTTCAATTATAACTAAAAATACAAATGTATTAGTGTGTAAGTGGGTAAAAAAAATATGGCGACAAAACATGTACTCAAAATCCTGTATAGAGCGCTCATTCACATTTTTTTTCATTTTCCAATACATCATATACAATATGAGATTTTATTTATTCTACACTTTAATTGGTATCATCTGAGGTTATTGTCTCAGAATAACAATGGTTAGTGTTTTTGTCTGTATTCATATAATTACATTATATCACATTTTTTACTTGGGGGTTGCTCAAGACAGTTTTAATTTTATGGTTTCTGAATAGGTTTGCTAGTGCAGTAAAAAAGAAAGTGTACTTGATCTATAGAGAGCTACGTTTTTCCCCCATTTCCTCAACCTTGAAGAAGAAAGGTTTAAAGCACCTGTCACAAACCTACACCTGAAATCTCTCCACTACTGCATTACCACATGATGATACTGCCAACAATGATTCAACACTCAGAAACAGCAAGTCACTTTCAATACCGACTCTTCATTTAACTGAAATTTCCTTTGGAGGTTAAGGAGGAAATCAGTCTGTGGTAAACGTTTATCACAAAACAAGAAGTTTGTGTGCGTTTATGAAAGCAGACAGTGAAATTTCCTAACAGCTGTGGAGGACTTACACTAATGTCTCACATTTGATAGGATAGACTGTCTTATTACTCAGTTTTCCTGAGTCACAATTGGGGTATAGGGTTTCTCTTCAATTTTAGTATCTTAGCTTAGTAATTTAATTTAACAATGAATTAAGCCAAAAAATTGTATATAGCATTTGTTGACTTGACTAAAAAGCAAGTCTTAGTATCAGTATTAGCAGTACAGACCTGATTGTGTTCCAAAATATATGAGGTTACAAAACGGGTATCTGTATATGTTGGGTAATGCTGTGGGTTTGGCCAGTCTCTGATCTTCCTCTGCTGGTAGTTTTATTGCGCCCTTTCAGAGAGACCTAAAATATCTTTTATCTTCCTCTGTCCATCACTATTTCTGACTGAGCTATTGTCCATGCTCTCTGCCCTGGCTCTTCTTTTACACAGAACTGTGTTATTCCTCATGAATTTTGATCTTCACAGACGAATGTTGTTATTTGGCCCAGACATCATGAAAAAGGCATCATCAAACTAAAACAGACTTTCATCTTCACATCAGTCCTTTGACTGTAGGACTCAAGCCTGTTGATATCAAGCTGCACCTGCGATCGAACTGTGCAAAGCAGCAAGTTCCATACAGCACCACAGGAAGAGAAACAAGAAATCGATTACATTGTACTTGTTACTCTTGATACACTTAAATTACTGGAAGATACAATCTGATTTGAAAAAATGCTTGATTTACACGAAAACAAAACATTTTTAACAAATCATGTGATATCATCAACAGTGAGTATACTACACTGATATACAGCCACTGCATCTCTGGATGGATGCACAACATGCATTAAACAATTAGAACTACCTGAGGTCTGGAGTACATCCATACAATCACATTATTCTTCGCTGCTCTCTGGAACCACCAGTAGTGGGGGAAGGGTAAGTGGCTTTGCTCTGCCTCTAAGCTTTACAACCTCTTCTGTCCTACCTTTTCTTTGCATCCAGCCTCTTCTTTATACACTATCTGCACTCCCATCCAGACATATGATGCCTCTTTCTCCTGGTTTCCATTAACCCTATCGTATTCTGTGATATTGCTCTTTGACATTTTAATCTTGATCCCTTTGCTGAGTTTCTGATTTATTAATGAGGTACGTGCAAAGAATAGCAAGTTGGATATGTAATGGGCATTTAACAACTATTTTTTAAATCAAACACAGACTTGCACACTCATCCAGTACTTGTGGACAAATACAAAGGTGCTATGTTAGATCGAATGTCAAATCTAGCAGTGTATGTGTTCCTTCTCGTATATACCAAAAGTTTAGTTTTCTGTAACAAAGGTCCATCTGATTAAATGGCTTGATTAGCAAACTTGGCAAAAAAAGGAAATAAATAAAATGTCACAAAATGAAGGCGGTCAATAAAGTACATAAACACCACTCAGAAGTCATACCATAAATGCTTCATGGCAGTCAAAAAAAAAAAATAAATAAAAAATAAAAAATATTTAAAAGATGTTTTTGTTAAAGTTCTGCCAAAAAAAAAAGAAAAGAACACTAATGTTCACTAATATAAACAAAACTTCACAGTTTAAGAATGGGTGGCCGTAGTGCTGGGAAATACTTTGCAGAAATCCAACCCCAAACTCACTGGAGTGTTAAGTTTTATCAGTGAATCCATCAGCTCATCAAAAGCTCCTGCAGTGATGTCGTCCTTGACCTCACTCTACCTTATTAATGTATGCTGCTGACTGCAGCTTCATGAGTGCTGATGAGGGACTTGTGCAGATAAAAACATTTGAATGAGTAAGACTTGCAGTACATAATATGCAAATGTACTTGTTAAAGGTTAAATTTTCCCACACAATTTGACACTGAAATACATGAATGCCAACGTTAGTAATCAAACTAAAAAAATGTCTGAGGAAATAACCAAGAAATCCATTCGTATAGTACAAATCTCAAGAACAAGTTTGAGATTACATTGTCTCTAAAAGGCACACAGGTGTTTTCCAAGTCAGAAATTCTGTTCATCTAGCAATGCTACTGGTTTGTTTGACATTATTGGACAGATCCAGTGTACTGCTTCCTTTCATTTCACGTTTTTGTGCTGCTGCCTATTTATTATTTTTATCTCAGCATACTGTCTCCACATACTAACCAAATTAGAACCAAAAATAGAAACCAAATTCATCAGAAAAGTATGCTGGCTTGTATTCAAATAATATTGTAACATCAGCAACATAAAATAGTGTAGTTTGGGATGATGAAAACATAGCATGTTACTGAGTTTTGTCTAAGTCTCTTCTTGTGGACTTGAAGCTCTTGATTTCACTTGCTAAGGATAAGAGGCACATGCATGCTAAACATGTCCACATGTATTTTGCATGTATGAAGCACTTAAGCATGCACCTGCTTGTCACGGGCTCTACACAGCAGCTGCTAGCGCAACAAAGCATTTAAGCAGGCACTCATCTCCTAAGTAGGGCAGATGGTGAAAAACATGACGTTGAGATTAATAGGATGAACACTAATGGTTAGCATGTTGATGTTTAGGGAGCAGATCTGAAAGTTCACACATCAAATATTCATATAGCATGAATAAACAGTTGTTAGTGCAACAGAAATATTTTTTGTCTAGAGTTATTTAAAGAATCATACAATGAACATTTGACATCTATACATTAAATTGCACAGCTTTGCAAAGTGTAACTCACTCAACACTAAAAAAAAAAAGCCATGAACACACCAAAAATTGTTGCACACACAGAGTAGTAGTATTGATTTTTGGCAGTATTCTCCTGAAGAGAAGTGCAAGTTGATCCATGAGTAGGATAGTGATATTCCATGAAAGGTTGCAGAAAGACAAAATACACATCTTTTCTTTGCAATACTCCACAGCCCTTTCACTTATAAAGTGGGGTCAAAACGTTGGCCCCTTGGCAGCTTTCTCACCTAGATTCTTAATTTTGCTTCCTTGGCTCATTGTTTCTCCTGACCTCCACCCAGACTTCTTCCTCTACTGTGCCGCAAGTCATGATAAGCTCCTGTAGCCTGCTGTGTTTCTTTTTTAGCAAAGCATGATGTCTGACTGAAATGAACTGAAAGCATGGCCCTTCTCAGCTTACTTACACTCTTCAGGGCCCGCTTGGCTCCTGGAAGCCTGTTATCAGCCAGGAGTGTTACTCTTTTTTGCAAACTCGGTGTTCAGGGCTGTCAGAAATCAATTGTTTAATGATAGTTCCACAGAGGGTTCCAGAGATCTGAGTTCAGTTAGAGGTGAAAGGATTAGTCGACTGAGAGAAATCTGCAACTATTCTGATGATCCCCAGTAAAGGTTTAGTTATTTCCAATAAAATACTATATATTCACTGATTCAGCTTCTCTAAAGTGAATATGTTAAGCTTCCTTCTATATATTACAACAAACTCAATAACCAGAAAGCTTTACAATAAATAATCTACAAATGTTACCTTGGGTCCTGGTAAATTACACTACACTCTTCATTCTATCTTATAGGCCAACTGAATGAATCATGAAAATATTAGACAGTAATTAACATGTGGTTTTAATAAATCATTTCAGACCAATATGTTAAAGTGCTTCCATAAGACTTGAAATCAATCCACTCAAACAAATTGTAATATTACTCAACGATAACCCAAAATGCAGAATACAAAGAATACAAAATGCAGTTATTTATTAATGACTTTATTTAATTATTGTATTTATTTATTTAAAAAAAACTGTCCAAACCTGTCTGGCCCTATATGAAAAGTAATTGCCACCTAAACCTAAAGATTTTTGCCACCCTTGGCAGCAACAATTGCATTCAAGCATTTGAGATATGCTGGTTTGTTTCAGATCATTGTCCTGCTGCATCACAAACTGATGGTCAAACATTTTCCTTCAGGATTTTCTGAAAGAACGCAGAATTCAAGGGTGAATTGCCCAGGTCTTGAAGCTGCAAAGCAGCCCCAGACCATCACACTATCACCACTATTTTAGACTGATTCCTTTTACGAAATGCTGTGTTAGTTTTACACCAGATGTAACAGGACACACACCTTCCAGAAAGCCAGACACTCAACACGCCGCTTCCATGTGCTCTCGGTGGAAAGAGACAAAGTAGACGGACTAAACAAGCGTCGCTATTTAATTCCTCAAAGCCGTGCCTGGTGTTAAAAAAGGGATAGAAATGGCTTTGGAACCCTTCGCTGACTGATATGTCAGTTACATTGTTGAAATTCTTTAGATCATGGCATAATGTGTTTCTTTCAGAGATCTTCTAGCGTGTTCCACTTTGTCAGACAACTTATATTTCAGTCTGGTAGATATGGGGTGGCAATTATTTTTTTACATATGGCAAGGCAGATTTGGACATATTTTTTCCTTTAATATAATAAATCATCCTTTGAAAACTGCATTTTGTATATAATCAATGTTTGATGATCTGAATCTGAGTGTGACAAATATGCAAGCAAAAAGAGGAAGAGGGGGCAAATAACTGCATATACTGATGTTCTTTTTTTTTTGCACCTATGTGATACGACTCAAGTGATGAAAACTTTGTCACCCACAGTGGTGATGGTGGTTCATATGCAACCTAAATAACCTAAATAATTCATATGAAGTATATCTCGCCTTTATTTACTAAACAAAACTCTAGAATCTAGATGCCCTAGGATATACTAGTCTAAAAGTCATCATCACGTCTTAAAAAACGATTTGCAATTATTGAAAGTGTGTCCAGAAATAGACTGGCAATATGCACAAAAAAATAAATGAATGAATAAATGGTTGTGGCGTTGAGGAAGCAGATTCATGAGGAAGAAAACAGCAACAACTATTAACTTACTGGAAGTAAGTTACTCAGAGTAAGGACTGTGTGGGACACAGTAAAGGTAGGTGGGTGTATGTGTGTGACTAAGCAGGATACAAAATGAAGAAGAAAAAAAATAACATATCCCACTGTCTCACTACCTTGCCAACACTCGCGTCCTTTTTCTCCATTATACAGCCAACCTCAGGCTCTTCTCCTGCTCCCTCTTTAAAGATTTGGCCTTTCTACTCTCATCTTCCTTCCAAGCCACTTAGGATTTGTCTGGCAGACTGCCATGCCTCAAAGCACACACACACACAAACACAAACTAAATGGATATACGCATACATAGACAGACACTAAAAATGCGAAAACACAAATCACATTCTGTCCCACTGTAACTGATAAATCATCTAGCCCACCACCCTCCATTTCTGCCTTCTCCTTTCACTGCGATCACTTGTGCTATTTTTGGTCCATTGTCTTTGGAATGATGTTATGATGGAAAAAAAAACAGGTTTAAATGCAAAGGAAGGGAATGTATGAGTTCAAGGAAGGCAAGGAGGAAGCCACATTTGCAAAACGAACAATATTTCAAGTATGGTACTGTTAACTCCTAGCAAATCTGCTAAAACCAAAAGCACCTTATTATTATTTGCATAAATGCCTAGTAGCACATGTATAGACTACGAGGACATAGTTAAGCAGAGAAAAAAAAAACAACTAGAGGTCAAATAATATGGTATTGTGGTATAGCACTGTTTTCCTCATCTAAGTTTGACAACAAACAAGGTACTGTAGCTAATGTATGTTTGCTTTGTCCCCAGTATATGCCATGATCAGGAGTTATTTAAAGTTAATTGTAGACTGTACAATCTTTATCAAGTATATCTGCCCTGTTGATCTAAAATGTGGTACTGAAATAGATTTTATCCAGATTAGTTTCCCAAATAAAAAAAACAAACAAAAAAAAAACAAAAAAAGAATCTCACTTTATTCGAATCTGATTTTAACCACATCTGTAGGCGATCTGAAATGCAAATCCATCCAGATTTTTACAAATGCATCTTAGTCTGAACACACTGTCTGCTGAAATGGTCTTCTGTGTCTTTCTTTACACAACTAGAGGCAAAGACAATGCCAAACATGGGGATGGAAGTGCTGAAAATAATAAACTCTGCACCCCTTGCTGCAGGACAAAGCCAGCTGTGACTACAGCACAAAGAATGGCCTTATATACCAGTCTTGCTGAGTTTTTCTTGTGCGACGGGGGAGCTCGTCACAGCAGCTTGATTGGGCTATTGCTTGGAGAGCATAATGATGCAGTTCCATTCTCCTTACATCTGTACCCATACATGGTTGCATGTACGTCATTATTAAAGCAACCCATGCAAAGTTGGCTAGACACACAAATTCGCAATGAACTTGCAATAAATAGTGTGGACATTCTGCCTAAAAAGACCTAATGTGAGAAATACAAATCTGATTTGTTTTTGTGCACCACACGCATACTTTTCTTCCACTCACTCTAATATCATTAAAACAGTAAACACAAGCACAGACAAGAATACTTTCTAAATGCTAACAGGCTCATTTTGGTCAAGTGCATTTAAATCACCAATATATTAATAATATGATGCAAAAGTGAGTATCTTGCTATATTGCTACATCCCAGCATTCTTATAAATATTGACCCTCCTACTTAAGACCGTTAGCATGTACTAGAGAAATAACCACGAACAACCAGAGATCAGTCTCTCACTAGGAGACAGGGCTGACTTTACAGAAGTACTGGAGAGTCATTCAACATGGAGTGTTTGAACAGCTGACTGTCTAGCTCTTTTTCATAGCACTCAAGTGACCATGAACAAGACAGGCTGTTGGAAGCAAATATTTAGCCAAAAAAATTACCCCTCCCCCCCAGTATCCTGCGAACAGTGTCATAATTTAATCATATAAAGCCGCCATGAGCCTAAAGGCCTATATTTTCTGTCAACAACCAATTTAGCAGTTTTATAATTTTTCATTTTCAGCATAACTCAACAGTAGGGGTCAAGTAAACTCTAAGCACCTATCAAGGCAGAATCAAGAGGAGTAGTCATTTAAAAAGGGACATAAAAGGTTTGTCTACAAATTAACTGAACTAAAATATTATGTTTTTCCTTTATTAAAACATCATGTTTTAATACAGTTATGATACTTTAATGTTAGAGCTAGTATCTATCACAAAACGAAAGAAAACAGCCCAGCAGTGTACAAAGAATGAGAGCTATTTGTGCCAGTGGCCTTCACATAACTTAATGCTGTCCTGAGTTTGTGATATAAATCAATACTGTAGCTTTCACTAAAAGGCCAAAGAGAGCTCTTCATTACTGCTTACATATATTTACTCGCAGTACACAAACATTTGTCACATTTTGCAGTCAAAACTTAAATAAACCTTTTAAAACAGATATTGGCTCAATGCCTCACTGTCCAACACACTGAACTTGAAAAAGCAATGAATATATTTAACACCACAGAGGGAGCGTGTGAGTTATATTCTAATGTATGACTATTTTCCCTTTTGGACAAATTGCAAAAGTAGCTAGAGTTTCATTAAGTTGCAGTGCACTGAGCTTTCTCCACCACTGTACATGTACACTTCTAAAGCTGTGCATTTGGCCATGGACCAATATGATGAAATGTAGAGGCACAGAAAAATCCTTATCTACAAATGCACTTTCACCAACCAAAAACCAATCTCTGGTCATGAGTGGTGGCACTTAAGGACTCCATTTCAAGGAAATACTTAATCAAGCTGATAAGCTCTACAATAATAACTGCATGAAGGCTTGGTTTGCAATTTATCTAAAGGCTGCTATTATCTGCACTCAGCTGATAACAGGTCCCATGACCTTTCCCACGCATGGGGTCAAGCCGCTGAGACACACTCATATACGTCTGAAAGAAGGTGTAAAATGTGGGTGAGATCTTAGCGTTACCATGATGTCATACGTCAGTGAGTGCAGAGAAACAACTAAATAAAGGCACTAAATACAAAACAGTAAGCTGATGAGTGCGAGGTGAATTGCAACACCTGCCGTGGGACATCTACGACATGTTGCTCGACCCACGTCAGCTTGTTGTCTACCAGTTTGTTCGCCGGGCCTCGCAAGTGTCGCTTCTTCTCCGAGGCAAGCGCATTTGTACTGGGGAAAAAAAATACGTGCGTCGTAATGATGACAGAAGGGCTCAGCCTACCTTTGCCATTCTGCCACGCTGTGTACCAGGACAGGCTGAGGAAAGACGTGAAGAAAATAATCGCAGTGGCCACAGTTCCATTTCTGAGCCTCATCTCATTTCAGAGATGCCTCTCCTCGGCTGGATTGTCGGGGACCAGGGAGCTGCCGTTGCCTCCCTCCCTCCGTCTCTCTCTGCCTTCAGGATGTTGACACGGGCGTAGACACATGCATATGGGGGCGTCAAGTGCTAAAACGCCCCAGTTAGTAATTACAGACTTCTGTGGCTGCTCGGATGTACCGAGTCTCGGTGCGTTCTTCCTCGGCGTCGTTCGAAGGGATCCTCCTGTATCGATACCGTCCTACACCGATCAGTCACGAATTAACTACCTTTATATCACCGTAGCAAGGCGGCTTACATGTCGATGAGGACAGAAAAACTAGCTGCCGATACAATCCATTATAATTTTACAGACGGTCGTTAGCTACAAGTTACAGGCAGAAGGCATTTCGAGTGTGTGACGGTTGGTTCTCTGGGATAGGCTGCTCGGTCTCTGACGGTGTCCGAAAGGCTACGCCTCAAATCACGTTGATTCCGTCTCAGATGGCAACAGATGGATAAAAATGTATCAACCAGCGCTGCTCACTAGCCGAGCCTCCTCCTGTCTCTTCAACGCAGAAACAAACTTTAGCCTGTTATGTTGTCCGGCCGACCTCTTGAGGGACTGCGACACAACGCACGTTAGCTAACGAGCTAACAGCAGCGCTGATTTGAAACTCGTGTGTCAAGCTGCAATAGTTGGCGTGGCCGAAAGAAAGCAGTGACTCTTCCCGCTGTTTGTCACAGAATAGTTTCACACCTTGAGGTCGTTCACTTCAATAAACATACGCCTAGAATAAATGAAAGGTTACTAAGTGGTTTTAAACATCGGTAACTAACCCTAGCAACGTTCACCTGTCACGTCAGCCAATGTGTTCCGGTGAGGACTTTCAAAATAAAAGTCTTCTACCGGTTGCATAAAATGTAGCTGGAGTGTTGATTCAGTCGACGCCGAATTACAGAATAGTAGTTAATATACTTTAAATGTACTCCAACTATATTATGCTACAATGATTTCATTAATCAGTAATTTGTTAGAAATTTTCTCTGTAAGATTTTGTTTTTTATTGAACTATTTATTGTTAAATTGTGTTTTATCAAATGGCTTTAGTTTGTTTTTTTTGTCCGGTAATTAACAGAGAAAACGTAATTTATTAAGGTCATTTTATATTAACAGTGGCTGGTAATATAAAGTTTCAGAAAACTATGAAAAATTACCACCATTAACTCCCACAAACTATGAGTCACCATAATCAAATCACTAGTTTTCTGCGACCAACAAATATCTTCATTTTACTACTAGAGATGGTCAATTATTCAGAACTGGTTAGTTCAGCTTGAGCTTACAGGTGGGGTGCATGGAGAAATAAACTGTCATGTACACGGGTGGTCAATAGGTCAACAGGGACCCAACATTACAGTTTTGACGCATGACCATGAAACCAGCAGCAATGAGTGATGGCCATTTTTTCTTTTAGAAATTGCATACTTTTTTTTTTTAATTTTGCATTTGTGATACATTAGCTGTATGTTAGTCTTCACCTATTAAATAAAACACACTGAATACATATTGTGCCGTCTCCTCACCCTGTGTGCACTACAGTACATCTTGTGAACAACTCTTTTTTCTACCCACAGTGTGCGCCATCTACTGCCCACATGTTTGTCTTCAGCTGGATTCATGCAGTTCAATGACATCAGTATCTATGAGCTGCTCTTTCAGAGGTGTCATACATCAACCACTCCCTTAAAAATATAACTCAAACCTAATTTTACATACACAAGCCTAAGAAAGAAACCTTTTCACAATTAATACGTTAATAAAATATTGGTTATAGCAGCTATTTCTCTAAAAAAGGTAGAAAGTGGAGACTTTATGGTCAAAATAAAAATTATTTTCTAAAAAGTCTGAATTGAACCAAGCATGAAAACAAAACCACTCTCTAATCTGCATAAATGAGTTATGAGTCACCAACACTACACCCAGATATTTATGTTATGATCCTTCATTTGAGCTGCTGTGTGCACATACACCATATTAGAGCAAATAACTTAAGATCAAAGTTCATCATTTACATAGGACACATAAGTCAACTTAATCTTTAATTACATTTTTGCCTGGAAAAGAAAAAGCTCAGAGGTGCTGAAATTAATTTCTTAATAAAGTATGCTAACATTCATTTTTCTGTTTATTTTTAAACAGCAAAGTGTTCAATGCACTTATATATACATAAAATATCAATTCATATTTATAAATAATATATTAAATATATTCTTCACTTGATAGTCTTTCAATTCCAGCTGTGATGACTATAAATTTTAATTAACTGCTTTTAAATACATTCAACATCGTAGGAAACTGAATATCAAATATGCTGTGAAATGCTGAGATGAGGATCAAAAAAAGAAAAAGGTGTGAAGGTTATTACCTTTCACAAGTTAAAATAGCAACTTACTCTGAACACTGCTGCTTTGGGAATTTTCATCCTTATTAGAGTCAGAGCGGCATGTGGTGTATGCAGCTCAACTGATGTTTTTGTAGGCTGGTGTGATGCAGAGGGAGCGGTATTCTCAGAAGGGCGTTGCTTTAAAGTAGTCCTCCAGTGGAATGACTGATGGGCCTCCGATCCAGTCCTGCAGCCAGGCTTGGATCAACTCCAGCTTCATGAAGAACCACTTGTGGGCCACTGGCCATTTTGCCATTGCGGGATGTCTACAAAAACAACATCAAAGCATGATCAACATCTTTTAATTACCCAGATTTTTGGGAAGAAGTCCGTCTGTGTATATACACTGATACGACTTCTAGTAAAACAGTTACCTCGAGAACATTGCCTGCTTTGCAAATGCAAGCTCCTCAGGGGGCACCTCCACCATCTTGCCTGTTAATGTGAGGCGAGCACATCTCGGAACCTCTGGATCATGCACCATTTGCCTTGATGGACAGAAAACTACATTACCATTGTAACACATACAGTTTGTTCGGCCTTTCATAAACTCACATCATTCGATTAGTGGAAGGAGGTAGCAAAGTGGGAAACTGCTGAGGCCACCACAAGCTCCAGATGGTGCCAGTGGGTTTGTGCTAATTATACTGAAAAAATGCTTGAAAAGAAACATAACTAAAGCAGTGCAGTGTGTAGGCCCCGCTTCATTACCTAAAACTGTGACTATATGCTAAGATGATCCATATTTTTAGACCTTCATTATTTAAATTTTGTGCTTCACTACAAATTTTTCAAATAGTTTGTGCTTAATCATTTACCGTACAGCAAACCCTGGGATGAGGTAGTGTGTCAGCACAAAATTAACCAGTACATATGGTTTTGTATTGTGGGCTCCAGAGACAAAGCACGTACAAATGTAAAAGCATGTACAAAAGGAAATAGCTTGTAAACCACAAAACCCAAACAAAATTCAAAGCACAAACAAAAAAGAAACACGCTGCAAATTGCAAAACTCAGCAAACACAAAAGCATGTACAAACTCAAAATGCTGCAAATACACCATCTGAAAACAGAAGTGCTACAGAACACTAGGGGCAGCAGTGGGCTCATGTGGACCAGTGACTATACAGACCAGGACGAACCAACGGCCAGTGGTACTACATGTCAAAATTTCCCCTGGCCTGAGACAGCTCTGTATAGAAGATATAGGTTCCTGACTTGAAACGCACCAACAGAAATATTTGATCAAACAT
>OMLM01003146.1:5279-27268 GCA_900302695.1 Helostoma temminkii | reverse complement strand
AGCACAAACAAAAAAGAAACACGCTGCAAATTGCAAAACTCAGCAAACACAAAAGCATGTACAAACTCAAAATGCTGCAAATACACCATCTGAAAACAGAAGTGCTACAGAACACTAGGGGCACCAGTGGTACTACACTCCAAAATTTCCCCTGGCCTGAGACAGCTCTGTATAGAAGATATAGGTTCCTGACTTGAAACGCACCAACAGAAATATTTGATCAAACATTTGCTACCTAAATCCTGCTAAAAGAAAACTAACTATACTAAACTACATTAAATGAATAAGGAAATATACTGCATTTTCTCTTCCTCCAAAGGAAATAGTTAATTTAAAAATAAATGAGATATATGTAACAAATGAATTTTTAAGTTTAATTTTTATGTAAATAATTGTGTAGCTTCCCTGATGGGCCACAGGAACTAATGGGAAATATTGGTGATTCGTTAAAAACTGTCTTTCTGTGGTCATGCAGGATTGTTATGAAGTTGTGACTGTGTGTGTAAATGTATTGAACTGTCTGCTCATTGTCCTGACGTACATTTTGGGTCAATTGACTTCTTCATGTACAATACAACTCTTAGTTGCCGACTGCACAGGGATAGCCCGGCAAGAAAGAAAGACTATTTTATTGTTAAAACTTATGTTTTTGTTCAAAGTAATCCACATGAGTTTCTCCCAATAGGGATTTATTTATCCCTATTTAATCCCTCATTTAACTCACAGTGTCACATTTTCCTCACGTGCATTCTGTCTGTGTAGCCACTGGTACACACAAGCTCATTACTGACTCTAGCGTCTTGAAGCACTTCCGTTTTAGGATGGTGTATTTGCAGCATTTGAATTTGTACGGGCTTTTGTGTTTGCTGGGTTTTTCGATTTGCAGCACGTTTCCCTTATGTTTGTGTTTGGCTTTTGTTTGTGTTTTCTTGCAAATGAATATGATTATAACTTCAGTAGAGTGCTAAAAGTTTAGGCTGACCTGCAGAATTCTCCCTCAGTCTCCGAGAACGTTAGAGATGCGTACGGGTTACTTTTTAGGTCTGACACTGTGTTGTCCATTGGAGTCACATAAAAGTAAATGACTCCAGTGCTGTTGTCCAGTGGTCCATCGCTGACTGAGAAAATATTCCCAAAGGGGAGTCCTTTGATCTGTGCAAAAAAACAGCAATCTTTTATTATCAAAAACATCATTTCTTTACAGAGGATATTCAGCTGTGAAGCTATACAAATCAATCCTGCGAGTGTCTATGGCTATACTGTCATTTAATTTACTCATAGCAATCATTTTTAGAATTCAGTCTAAGTTTCAGGTGTTTTATTATGGTTAGTGTGATTGGTATTGCAGCCATAACTGCAAGACCAGCAGTACATACAGAATATGAAAGCTGAGACCAGCTATAGTGATTCAATCAATATCTGCAAACACTGGGTTATTTCTTTCTATGGCAGAAACATGAGAATAATTATTTGTCTGTAACTGTGTTATACTATAAAATCTAAAATCTTTGCTAGTACACAACAAAAAACATGTATTCATAATGATGAGATGCACTTATGAAATAACCCTGGCACGTTGGGCTGAAACTGTTATTTTCAATATAGTTGTGCTGATTATTTTATCCATTAATCTGTCATTCTGTAAATAAATTGACATTTTTAAATTGCATGTTTTGCCCTACCAAAATCTATGGGAAATTAGAGGTTTAGTTTAGTTTTCATAATGGGTCATGGGTCGTTTCAGGATATTATTTAAAAAAAAAAAAAAAAAGACCATAATGCCCACAGTGCAAAGCCCACCTCCCTCAAAATATTTTGACCAAAAAAAAGGTGAAGTTACTTTTCATATGTTTTTAAACAAATTACCTGTAAATTTAGAGTGTTTTACTACCACCTTTACCGTCAAAGCATTTATGGCCAATAATATAATTAAATATAAAAACTACTTCCCTATCATAATCCACTAGTGTGGAGAAAGTGCATGCATATCTGATGTATATCTGAATATTTGGATGTGAGCTTACACTGACCTCAACAGTGGTAAAGGCAATTACATGCTTTACTAAATAGTAAAAATACCACAATGAAAAATTACTCTGAATAGTACATACATCAGAAGTAATAGTGTAATTTGGTCCATTTGAGTCAGTCATCAGAACCAGTTTTCTTAAAACGTCTGAAATGAAATTTATGGGTAAAGCTGCATACACTGGAAATACTAATAAATAAAGAGCATGTACTTTAGGTGTGTGTGTGTTACCTTGTCTTGAGTTGATATGGTGGCCAGATGCCCCCAGTCACTGTAATGCGCTATGTATCTGGCAGTCCTGGCGCTCTCCTGGTGCGGAGAAGGAGAACTGTTGACTGTCTTCTTCACCTTCTCCAGCCGATATGAAAAGAGACGAGAGGAGAGTTGCGCTACATTGTCGCCTTCAGACTTGACAAGCTCTCCGGGGTTCTCCGCGCTGTCTCCGAGGACGTTAGAAGACGGATACGCCTGCTTCCACAGCCCCGCACTGTCCACCAACAACGCCGGGGCGGCCTCCTCCGATAAGTCTGCGTCCTCCACCACACCGTTGGAGGATACAACCCAAGACACCGAGCTCCTCAGGGTGTAGGCTTGACACAGACACAGGACACTGGCATACACTGCCAGGGGAAGATAACGGGCCCTCATATCATTGAGCTCGGAGAACGGCCGCCTTCTATCACTCACTCTTTTGTTTACAAACTCACGTGGATGTCCTTCAGCAACACGAGATTTTGCAGAAGAGAGCAGGTCTACAGTGACCCCTTCTGACGAACCACTGGAAACTATGCTGTAAACAGTCTGAGTTCAGTTCTATTTCATAACCTGAGCATCATGCTGTTCCTAAATGAAATGTAGATGATTAAAAGGGTGGTAGTAGTAAAAGACAAAACTCTTGTTTTTTTGTTTTCACTGTGCAAGTTTCCCTCTCTTTCATGACAGCTGTTCACCACTCATGTCCACATTGAAACCAGAACCTCTCTGGCACAAATCTATGCACCACAACTACCTGACTAAAAATGACCAGTAGTTATGTTCCTGCTGTCTGCACAGCACGGAGAGGATGTCTAATCAGGCAAAACGAATAAAAAACTGGGCTGTGTGGCATCTCTACTGGCCTTTTTAGAGCAGACATTTTGACTTAATAGGAACAGCACAGGTGTTACTAACAACAACAGCGATGTGGCTGTTCTATTCAAGGGTCCCATGACTGCCAGACAACATGAGCAACAGCAGAAAATTGCAGCTACATTGCACCTTTGGAAATATCATAATCTAGGTGTCTGAGAATCTCCATGGACAATAGCAGGACACTGGAACTGAAGCAGCTAAATGGGATTCAACACCTGTGGTTTTTTTCCTGTGACATGTCACAATACTGTCAGTTAAAAAGATTTAGTTTTTCTCACGCATTTAAAATGTCTAATAGCTTAAGACCCTTAACAATTGTATGCCAAAAAAAACACCTACTCAAAGAGCCTGTAGATAAACAGGCAGTAAGGTCATGATTTATCATCACAGTGATGATGTGTCATTCAGTCACTTTGTTATTAACTATTTTAGTTTTTAAAAAATAGTTAAAATTCAATTTCTTATCGATCTTTGTTTCAGGTGATATTTAGAGACTATTAAGTCTTTAAATAAAGTCAATTGTTGTTATCTTTTTCTGAGCCAACTCATATTAATTCACTTAATGAGACAAACATTTGATTTTCGAAATTTTATTATTTAACATAAACTATTAACAGCAATGAAATGCTGAATCACATAAAGCATTATTCAGAGTGGTTGTGGTGGAAAGAGATTATAATCAACTTTTTAACAAATAACACTTTACAATTTAATACAGTTAAACACTCGAACACGACAGCCTTAATAAATTACCATAGATCATCATCTTTCTGTTACCCTCACCAAACATTCAACCTATTAACCTTGATAAAGCCAATATTTGTCTGCATGGCTGTTTACATTCCTATTTCCATACCCTATATATCTGGCTCTTTTCCTCCTTAGTCCATAGTCCTGTCACTCCAGGCCATCGATTTCCTCTTGGCAAGTTCCATCCATGATGGCTGGCCACTTTCAGGCATGGACTGCAACACTGATGGCTGTACAGGTGACGATGAGGGTGATGAAGATGTCACAGTTTTCCTTGGGAATTTGTCCTCACGAGGCCTGTCTGGAACTTTGACAGGGCTTGAGACTAAAAGAGACATGATGTTGAACATAGAAATATTAAAATGACGTCTCAGGCATTTAGTATTTCTACAGTTTTTAAAGTGCACAAACCCACCTGCAAGTTTTACCCCTTCTCTTCCCTCTAGTTTTGTGTCCTTGCTTAGAGCTGTGGTTTTGGTCAAGACAGGAGTGTCATTTGATGCCTGCACTTCTGTTTGAGCTTTCCGTAATTCCACCTGAGATAAACAGTCATCATTAGTTAATCTTTTACGGATACAGTTTAAACAGTATTTAAATGATAAATCTAGTGACATGCTGAATTTCATTAAGACAAATTAACAAGCAAATTGATTCTGAGGCAGCAAAGTTAAAAACCGTTTCAATGATTTTTTGACAGGAACAAATGTAGAATATAATTTGACTTATGCTTTACTCCTTTTGCAGTTACATGTGGTATGAAAAACAGCTACAAAGAAGTACCACAAACCCCCTTGGTTCCTAGCGGATTGGTCGACTCTGCTCGTTTCTCCAAAAAAGCAGCTCTCTCGCTCACCGACCCGACCCTAACTGGCCGTCTTCCTGGCAGTGATGAACCTTCTTTTTCCTGGATGCTAGTTTCTCTGTCCCCCTTCCCGAGAGTAGACACTGGAGAAGGAGCTGTGGCTGATGAAGTGGTGGGTTTGAGCTGGTTGGTGCGGTGGAGACTTCGATTGCTCCAATGAGGTTGTTGGAGGGTGTCGTGCTGACTAAAAGACAGGGAAGACTGTGGAACAGGCTGAGTGCCACTACCTTGTGCAATGTGAGATGAGGTCTCTGTTTGTATGGAAGAGCGTAAGGAAGACTGGGTTGTCCACAGGTTGGTCTGTACAGACGGATGAGATACAGACTGTGATGCAGACGGGGGTTCATTGACTTGTTTTGACACTTCTCTAGAGGACAGGCCAGACATTGCTGGCGTCTTCTGCTGCACTGCCATTTGTGATGGTTTGACAAACTGTGTTTGACTGAGCATTGTTTCTGTTTTTATTGTATCAGTTGATGGCTGATTTGCAGTCTGTACTGGTGTTGTCTGCGTCTGTGCTCCATTCTGTGTCTCTGTTTGATTCATTGTCTGCACTTGTGCTTGTGGTCGAACTGCGGTTTGCACGGCTGAAAACTCTCTGGGGAGTCTACTAGTAAAGAGCTGCTGCAGGCTTCTGGTCTTTTCCATTGCCAAACTCATCCACGACACCTCAGATGAGGCTGTTTGGGGGGCAGGTTGGGGCTCTTGAGGCGCAGGTGAGGAAGTTTCTATTTTTGTAGGCATAATATGAGGATTGCCAGGAGATGGCAGGTTATTCTTGACTTGAAAGGAAAATCCAGATGAGGGTGCATCTAAGGAGTGACACAAATCTGTTAGACACACTTGACAGCACTATTAAAGTTTGCTTAGGTGGCATGTTAATGAGTACAAAGGTCCCTTGTGATCAG
The DNA here is from genome assembly GCA_900302695.1 of Helostoma temminkii. NCBI lineage: Eukaryota > Metazoa > Chordata > Actinopteri > Anabantiformes > Helostomatidae > Helostoma > Helostoma temminkii. The sequence continues at coordinate 21,588 of OMLM01003146.1, read as the reverse complement.
TAAAAATCTTATCACTCTAGAGAGATTATTTACTATGTCCACAGATGTAGCATTACAGTGTGCATGTGCACAATGTTTAACCTTATATGGAACTGAAAAGCATGGCTGCGGGTTGCAGTTTTAAACCTTTGCCAGAAAACAGAGTATGGAATACAATTGAATCTGACATTAAGCGTGTTTCGAGAAACTCACCTGTCAGTCGGAGGTTCCCAGTGGTGGATGGTGCGCTAGAGATGTTTGTTGGCAGTTTTTTAGATGTGCAGGTTGCATTATCACTTATATCTTGTTTCTTTTGTTTGTCACCTTGCTGCTCACACACTATTGGCATTGAATGACGGCTAGAAGTGGCATCAGATCGCAATCTCGTCGACTGAGATGTGGGGCGCAGTTTAATACCAAATGTATGTGTTTTTCCTTCTTTCTCTTGGACCTCCTGTGCTTCCACTGCTTCTTCCACCACCTCCTGGTTGCTGTCAACCCCCTCTGCTGCTACAGAGCCTGTATCTATGACCACATCTGATTCTATCTTTTTGGATTCTTCTCTCTTGTCTGATGGAAGTACTGAGCTTTTAGGTGATACGCCCTCTTGTCTAAGTTTTCCGACAGGAAAGCCCCGTCCTTTGGGCTGTAAGTCTCTTACTTCCTCCTTTTCCCTCATACTTAAAAAAAGTTTATCATCTGTTCTCCCTATTGCCTTGTTCTTGGCTTCAGCAACAAAACTGCTTGATCGGGGTCTCTCTCCATCTTGGACTTTGGCAGTGGTAATGGAGAAATGGAAGGATCCAGATCCTTGGTCAGGTCTCCTTATTCCTTTTGTGCTTTCTATGTCACCTTGAACCTGCTGGTGAAAAGATGAAGACCTGAATGCCACCACTGAGCCAAAGGTAGGTGAGGGTTGGTCAGAGGCGTCTTCGGTCATTCCAGTCTTCAATAAAGTATTGCTCTTATCATGGGACATGAATTGTATATCAACCTCCTGCTCTCTTTTATTCTTCAGTTCTGACTCTATAAAAGATGAATGTGGCCGTTCCCTTACATCCACTGGTCTGCGAGGCTTAACTCGAAGTACCTGGGAGGATACAGAGGGCACTGTACCCGAAGGAGCATTGTCCTGTTGGGAAGTTTGACTGGGTGATTTGGGTGCTGTTTCCGATATTACTGGTGCCACCTCTGGGCATTTTGAAGAAAGCTGGGATGGTATGGGAATATCCCCCTGTCCTTGTTCTGTTTCTAGTGTCATCTCCTCCTGTTCATCAATCTGCTCTTTTTCTTCTTTAACAGTCTCAGGGTGGTTGATATTGTTCAGGGTATATGAATAAGACCTAGAATCAGTCTACCAAAGAAAAGACAGCAGGGTTAAGGAATTGAAGGTCATGTGGTGTGTGCTGTATGTCTTTATAGATGGTAGGTATGCTCACTCACAGCAGCATGTTTCTTCTTGGTGCTGGCTCTCTGGTTTCTGGGTCTGACAGACATCCGATGCCGTGCAGCTGAAGTATCCAGGCAGGGAGTGAACTGAGCTGGAGAACTAAAGTCCAGTGGGGACTCAACAACAGAAGAAGAGGAATTGGAGGGACTGAAAATAGGCAAAGGAATGGATGGAGTCAGGGGCACAGATCTGATCAGGGTAGGTCTAGGGATGGGTGAGAGAGGACTAAAGGATGCTGGGGATATGGTCTGAAAAGAACAAAACAACAAAATCATTGTATACAGTAATACTGCATGTAATATAAAGTATTCAACCTCTTCTTTGCATTCTTTTACTTTACTATTATGACTGGTTCCTGCTAACAAGGCGAAAACATCTGTGCTGAAGAGCTTTATTTTTATCCAAAAAGGTTTAAAAGACACAATGAGCCAAACTTGTGGATCTGAGTGACATCTTTGCATTTTGCATGCACCATACTGCTGCTGTAAATACTGAAGTAGTGCAGTGAATCTAAAAATGCAATATTTACTCTTGTTTTATTTGCTAAAAAACACAGTAGATTGAAGGGATTAATGTGTATTTTTTATATATTTATATATTTTTTTAAATGGCTATGACCCAGTTTACAACTTCAGTAGAAAAGGGTTTGGTGCAGAAGTACCACCCTCTTTTTATGGGATCTTTCACCTTCCTGGGTTAAAATTGAAACCAGCTTATATCCTAATAATAATATCAGCTCTAAACCGTCTAAAGGATAGGCAAATGTTCACTGTTTAGTTAGGTACCACATCTGGTGGATATACAAAAATGAGAATGTATCACTTGTGAAATGATTAATCACCTTGCTGAGAATTCCTTGAGATATAATGTCACTTTCTGAGATCTCAGGGGGGTTGTGGGGAAGATCATCATCCTCTGAATGGTTACTTGGCTCCTCTTGATGTTTGACTGACAGAAACATTGGTGGTGGCCCAAAATGCAACTTCTGCTGCTGAAGCTTCATCTATGATACAATTGTAAAGATATATTTTTAAAAAAACTATATTTATCGAGTTCCATTTTGCAAAAAATGTATAATACTTAGACAAAAGGTTGTACCTGTAGAGTTTTGATCTTGCTGTGCACATTCTCTTGGGATAAGACCTTGGCAGGTTCAGCATCTGACAGGACCTGATCAGCCATAAAGATGCTGTCATGGGACAATGCTCGTGAACCCATCATTCCCTGGGAACATCTGTGGTAGCAGGAGAAGAAAAAGAACAGTAACAGGCATAGAAAAACAGAAAACCTACAAATAATGAAAGAGTTTTAAATATTCACAATAGTTACTATCATGTAGATACTCACACCAAATCTTCATCTGATCCAAGTGCCTTTCCTGCAGTAATGTCACTGGCAGACTGGCTGAGTTTGGTGTTTCTCTCTTCAGCTGTTCTCTTACTTCTCCCAAAGAGACGCGTTTTCAGAGACTTGAGCTTAGACTTTTTGCGTCCTAACAGTGATTGACATGGACATTTAGGTCACAGAGCTCACACCCATACATACATAAAAATCATATAAACCTGCCTTTACACACTTTCTTTTCTTCTCTTATTGTTACATGCCTACAGACATATGTCACCCCATGCTTTAGATTATAATCTATGACTGACAGTAAATGGTCCTGCTAGTCATGTGTATCAATACCATGCTGAGAAAGTCTTTTGATTAAATTTTTTTCAAACAGTTGCTTTCTCTTCACCACAGTATAAAATGAAAATCTCACCTGCTGTGTCCTCAGTGTTTTCTTCTGCATCCCCAGAAAAAGACTCCATTGGTCCGTCCTCTGATAGAAGTACAGAACAAACAACAGAAGAGGGTGTAAAGAAAGACACAAGCAATGATAAGAAATTGTGACAATATTAACTGCAGGCAAGCTATTAGATGTAGCAGAGGGCACCTAATGTGGTTTGAATATTCCAGCTGCATGTCGTCTTCTCTGGAAGGAAAGGACCTTAATGTTCTCATGTGATATCTGAAGATGTGACACTGGACTTGAGGTTCAAAGGTTTATTGGCACAATCAGGCTTGATACAAACCTTTACTGGGTGGGGTGTGGGGTGAAAACTCTGTTGTTAACATCAAAACAATATAATCAGCTTTTACACGGGCATATTCAGTAGAAAAGACATTTATTGGCGTTTTCATCAAAGAAAGATACAATATGAAGGTTACAGATAAGGTATTGGGATTTCTAAAATAAATACTAGTAGCAGTGTACATAATGTCACACTGCCACAAAGCAGATCAGCCTTCATGTAATATTGTGTGAAAAAAACAAGAGCTAAAGCTTTACTCTAAGGCCACTTTACCTATACAGCATTTGCCTGACAAACATCCAGATTGGGCTGATATGTTACTGGATGCACAATTTAGTGCAGGCAGCTAGTTTCCTTTGTTTTACAGATGTGTGCGCCGCCATGTTACAATAAGCATAGTGTGTTTCATACAGTTCTCAATGTGTAGCCAAGTAACTGGTGTCAACAAAGCTTGATCATGTATAACATGTTTGTCTGATAAGATGAATGTGTCAGGTTATGGATAAACATGCAAAGTCCACACTGCGCCTCTCATATCACCTAAGTCTGCTCTCAGACTACAAACACACCCTATTACAATATTTGAAGCTCTTTCCCAACAAATACATTTCAACTTAATCATCAAAATTAATGAGGCTAGATACTCAGGAATCAGCCCGTCCCTCTGACTTTTGCCACGCATTGAGCCAAGCTATACAGGCCCAACAAAAACAGAAGATAATCCTGTGGATTACTGACAATGTAGAAAGATCCTTGTAAGATTTCACAGCACCATAATCCACAACAACAGCGTCACATTCTGCACACTGCAGCACAAAATTCACCTGACATCCAGAAAGAGAGTACCTCTGTGTGAAAACTTGCTTAAAGACACACACATACACACACACAGTCCAGTGCAAGATAAGGAAAAATTTGCAAATTTACCAATAGCAAAGTCTATAGCAGCTGCTCTGCTTCTCTTCCTTCTGCTTGTCCTCCTCTCTACAGTGAGTAGCGGTCTGTGTCACTGTCCCAGTGTTTAAACCTCAGGCTTGTGTTGTCCACATCTGCAGCTGGAGGGAGATGCAGTGAGAAAGAAGAAAGCGAAGTGGAAGGAGAGTGAAAAACAGGCAGAGTGAAAGAGAGAGAGAAAGAGAAGGTCACTTCATGGCAGGGTAAGCAAATGCACATTGAGAAAAGAGGACAGAAGAGAATGAAATAGAGAGAGAGAGAGAGACAGAGAGAGAGAGAGTTACTCTATTACATTAGTGGCACACTGTGGCCCTCTGCGCTAAGCTCCTTATAAAATGCTAACCTGATTTTAGGCCCAGAAATGAGAGTAGAGGGAAAAAAATAAAGCTCCAGTTGGAAAGAGGACAGGCGAACAGGAATTATGTCTCACTGAGCTGTTTACACATTACACCAAGTCGCCTATACCCCCCATGATCACATGGTGCTAGGCATGTATGAACCCGAGTGTGTAAATGAGTCTTAGAGAAGTTAAAAAGTAAAATAAATAACCAGGAATTATCCATCTCCAAGCCCTAAAGAATGCATATCCAAATGAATCATACAGCCATAATCTGTTAAAATATTCTACAGCATTTTTTTGTAATCACACGATTAAATGTCTCCTCATCACCAAAAAGACTCTTCCGTTTTGGCAACCTGGTGACATAATGGTTGAGGTATTAACTATATAAGCCTAACTTAACTAGTCTGATTTCAGCTCAGTTGACCTTTATAATTGGTGAAATGATCCCATTGTTGCAGCAGTGAATCCAACTGCATATTCACACAGTTTAGTATTCATAGAGGGAAACACTATCTAGGCCACTGGGCTATAATCAGGGAGAGGTTGGGCTGCAGGAAATCGAAAGCAAACCTTTGCATCCACACTTTTAACTATCTTTGCATGTGTGGCCAAAAAAAGCTTCTCTGATGAGGCTCCTCATCCCACAAATCTTTATCTCCTCCAGCAGAAAATAAACCCAGCTGGTGACATCTGGATTATATGTAGCAAACCACATGCAACATACTGACAGACTACAGTGACATAAGAGTCTGGGATGTGGTTTTATTTAATTCCCTCCATTCATGGATTTATAATCTGTAAGCTATACTCAAATGGCAACATGCGTGCAAGCTTGTGTTATATTATAATGTGATTATAGCTAATGTTGTCTGTAGATGTGCAGTACACAGCACTGACTGCTACTTGCAGTAGAGTCTTTTAGTTCAACAAAAACAGTAATATTAACATTTGCTTCTGTTTGATTGTCTCTGTTTCACATGGTTTCCTGATGGATTATCATTCATTCCTGTCAGAGCCCAGATGAGGACTGTGCATATCGAGATTAAGGGTGATAAATAATCCGATCATGGCACTGTTTGAACTCACAAGAGTTTATCATTCATTCAAACTTTTTCCCCATGAACCTTTAATAAGGAAAGTGGTCACTCACAAATGTTGATACAGAGAAGGGTTTTTGTTATTACATTTTAATTAGATTTGTTTTGGACTCAGAGATCACAGCTGACATATTGACCGACATTTCAACCCCAACTCCCACACACAGGATCAGATCTTAGCACATTACAGGTAGTACATTATACATATTTTACCCATTAACCACATGTCATTTGTGTTGACCAGAAATCCAGTAGTAATGTTATAGTTTCAAACAATCAGCTAACTATCACAATGCAGTTTTTATACTTTGTGAGAAAGACACAGATTTAAAACAATATTCTTATATTCCTTATATTAGCTTTAAATAATCAGCTGCACAGTTTTGTGGGGTTGAACTAAAATTCAGTGAAGACTATGAACAGGCACTTTTCCAGTTAAATGAAAATAAAAATTATGGTATGAATCTTGTTAGTATATTAGTATAAAATGCACTCCAAAACATATCTTAGTGTGAAGTTGTGCTTTTTAAGGCTTTTGCAACCCAGACTGACAAACAGCCTGTCAGCAATGCAGAGACATTTGCTTCTAATGGTTTTTGAGTAAGACTTGTCCTTCTAACTAGTCAGAAGTTTGACATGACGTGATGATACCAGAATTACTAAATGTGATCCTGATGACGATCATGTCATTTGGTTAAAAATCCCTGGTTTAGGTGAGTAAACTGTTGAGTGGTTTGTAAGTTGGAAATAGTAGTTTCACAACATAGAAATTAGAGAAAACTTTAACTCCAGATCCACATACTGATAACTAGGAACATACAGCTGTAGGCTACATCACAAAATACATTAAATATGGTAGCTGTGCATACTGCTATAGATAAATATGACTTTACTACCATTAATAATGTTTAGAGTGTTTAATGACATAATCTTTCAATATATTTTTATACACACACATTTGTTTGGAACTTCATATTTTAAATTAAGACAGTAAGGATATGGACAGGATAATATTTTGAAATACAGAATAAAACACAAGCATCCTAAGACATAAAAGCACTTTTATTGTTATTTTACATTTAAAAAATTATATTTCCACCAGATGGCAACACAACATGATAAAAAGCACTTTCCCTAAAGACCACCACAATGACAGTAGAAATGTTTATTTCAATTAAAAAGAGAAAAACAAAATGGCATATTAACATGACAACAAAACTTAAATACAACTTCTTTGGTTGCAAAATGGTTATAAGATCAATCACAAGAACCTGTATATTAAGGCAAATCCCAAAACACAGCAGATGTGTCTTGAGGACAGGTGAGGAAATGAAGTCTGTTTAGTTAGAAAAAAGGCAATTAATGTTTCACGAATCTCATAAAGTTTTTGTGTGTTTGGTGTGAAAAATGTCTACACTGGTCTCCTGGCACTGCCTGAGGTCATAGTCACAATATCCAATGGAGAATCTGCCCTGTGGGACATAATGAACATGTTTTGACAAGCAGAACTAAACATGTTGATTCACAGACATTCAGCACAGTTATTCTGACAATTGAGGGATGGATACTGATAACTGTTTTCAAGGATAAGTTCACCTTTGGTCTTTTGAAGTAATCCAGCCCTCTTCCAATCTTTATGATCCAACCATTGTCAAACCTAAAAACATGATTAAATCTAGATTACTGCTACAAAACTATAGAAAGGCCACTGTTAAAGTAAAGCTTGTAATTACAGATAACAAGAAGTATTTGGTTGTTATAGTTAAATTCATCAGTATGTTTAAACTTGAAGAAAGTTTCCAGCTGTACCTGATTTCCCTGTCATGGATTGTGGAGGAGTATTGCAGATCCAGAGTTACTCCCTGAGCACTCAGACTCGCTTTCAACTCTGCTAGAGCGCTATTCTGTTGACTGCCGTCTGCCTGCATCCCATAATTGAGATGGTGAAACAACAACATAAAAAGAACAGGTGGGACTACTGAGTCTACTATGCATTAATTACACGGTGTGACCTAAAAATGTAAATAACCTACTTCGTCCTGTGAAGTGAGAAGATGAATCCTTTTCACCTTGCAGGACGCTTTTAGCAGCATCTCACAGAACCGTAGGAAGTTGTACAACTGTAACCGAACAGGTATTGTCATACTGGATTAATATTTATATTTGTTTCATGCTATAATACCATGATGCTCATTTTTGTCATAAAACATTGTAAATGAAATATCTGTTAGTCCAGCCGATCACTTTGACGACTGGGAGCTATGGACATATTGTCTATATTTTGTGATTTCTTAGATTAAATTATTAATTGAAAAAAATAACTGATGGGTAAAATGAATATGAAAATAAGCATTAGTTTTAGCCCTAGGTATGTTTCACGGTTAAGAGTACAGTTTCATGTTGAGATTAAGAGTTCGATCCATGTTTACATTTGACCTCTAAATTCTCTATACTGTAAAATCTAATAATTATAGGAATTTTAAATAATATAACTTGTATTATTGTATGTTCCCATAAAACCCTCAAAATAGAACAATGATGATAAGGAAGCTTTTACCTGGTGGGTATGTCGTATGTACGGGTCTTCCACCCAGACCTCTGTGAGAGCACTGCTGATGTATGGCTTAAACAGAGACTCATAACTGTAACCAGTGGCATCTTCTGATATTCTGATCTGCTCATGGTACTTCCCATCTGACAGGAGAAAGCGAGACTCAACACATACAATGCCTTGACCTATTTTACCCAGAATACCAAAAATTGTATATTAGCTAGAGCTGATTAAATTTGATTAAAGATAACTTCGTTTCATGATTTGCATCATGTAACTTAAATAATATGTACTGAAATACATGCGAATTAATTTACCTGGGGACACTACAGAAAATGGCAACAAGACTGAGTAAAAACTAATATTGTTATTGTGCTTTTATATTGCAAATGTACAGTAAGCTTGGGCAAGGCAATCAGGGGCTGGGGTAGAATTGCCAGACACAGCTGGCAACTGCCTTGGTGCCCCAGACCATAAAAGTCCCATATATACATGTAAGTGATGGAATATAAATAAATTTGATTTGAAATATGGACATTATGACTAAAACATCAGAAGTCTGAATTATCTATGGTCTTTCAGATTGTAAAGGACCAAGACATATCTTAAAGTATTTGTTACACAAAACAGCTCATTGTTTGGGCATAGCTATCCACGTTGTATAGTTGGTAATTCGGGATTTGAGTGTTGACAATTACCTTCTTTCATCTGAATCACCTGAGCTTTGATTTGCTCTGCTCGGTCCATGTAGCCCTTAATCTTCTCCCTGTAGTGCCCTCTCTTAGCCTCATCTTTCACCGCTGCTGACAGATGGAAGGAATCGAAGAAGAGCGATGGTGAGTTTTCTTCAAGTTGTTACAGTTGTGTCTATGTTAAAAACAGGGAGACACAGACCTTTCAGTATGTCCATAAGCAGCTGGATGCCCTCCTGGTAGCAGACCAGAGACTCCTGGAAGCGGTCGCTTTGGTCCAGCTCCACTGCCCGTTTTAGGACGGAGATGGCGGACGTCTCCATTCCTGACACATGATTTTGTGCCATTGTGTTGTCAATACTTCGTGTGATAATAAATTCTAGAAAAATAGCGGGAATTTCATGTTAACAACTGACAGAGAAATCACTACATGCTGCCCCAACTAGACAGCGATTCAGGTGCACCATAAAAATAACTCCCGGAGAAACGTAACATTGCATAATTGTGTATGAGGGTTGGATGGACACAGTTTCTATAGAAATACACAACATCAATAGCTATATTTCCTTACATCATTTCAAAAGTAAATTGTAAACATTTGTTCCTTAAATTATCTAAGAAGATTATTAGGAACTATGTTTAAGGAACAATTGTCATATCGGTGCAGTTTCAATGTAACACACTTCCGGTGAGGATGCCTGTGGACGTGAAATTGACCAAATGACAGCGTGAATAGTGTTTTGCTGCTAGTTTTCCTAGTTCTTAAGTTCATATTTTATGTGTATGTTTGGCGAATGTGTTGAGAACATAGTTAAAATTGTGTTTTTGCTATAACGTTTAGTTATACACATATTTTGAGGTTTGCGAGGCTGTAACCTTGGCGTGCATATCTGCCGTTGCTGGCCGAAGATAAAACATGTCGGGTATCTGTCGCGGTTTGATCTCTCTGCCAGCCAAGGTAAGAACATCACAGCGGTATTAATGTTTCAGACTCAATCACACAAGGCCTTCTGTATTTTTAAATAAGGCAGAACATTTTCTACCATTCTTTGTCCTTCAATATAACTGATTACCTCTGTGTTGTAAGTCATAACAGTAATATTAAACTATGTCTGGCAGAACTTCTACAAATTAAAACCCATGTGCGAGTATGTACAATAATTAATCAGTAACAGGCAAAATCATTAAATCTGTCTCCATTTTTTTAACATCACACACCACAGTATTAACATTATGTCACACACGAATTTATGTTGTCCACAGTTTAAACTGTACTTGTGCCTCTTGCTATAACCCACAATATAATTCCACAATTTGCTTTTAACTCAGATTTTCTATATTGCAGATCTTGGGAGAAGCTTCAGTTTTGTCACCATGTCAGGGGTTTGTGTCAGCACGCAGTAAATTTACCAAAGCAAGAATTCCAAAAGAGGTAAGAAGCCTTATGTTTGCTGGGTGTCATGATCACACTTAAGGACAACTTAGTAAAACTAAGGTAGATGTGCTTTTCTAGACCTTTATATAAAAATTAGTTTTAATACCTAAACATGTTTAGTTTACATTGTTCTTGGAAAATTTTATACCCTCTTTAAGATTAATCTGGAAAAGTTACTAATGTTTTTTCTGCCTGTTTAAATGAGCATTACTTCAGCTTCAGTGTCTGTTTTCCTCACAGATTTTTGCAGAGAGATCGAAAGAACATGAAAAATATGGTGGTGATCCAGACCAACCTCATAAACTCCATATAGTGACACGAGTCAAAAGTGTCGTACGAAGGCCGTACTGGGAGAAAGAGATCGTGAAACACCTGGGGCTTCAGAAGGTAAGGTTTCTGTTGCTGTTATGTTCAGAATAGAAGATAAAAAATAAAGGTGTGGAAAACCAAAACAGATTTTTGGGTTCATGTGCAGCAGTCTCTGACTACTATGCAACTTAATTCTCTCATCAAGTTATGGCCATGAGTATTTCATCCATTTATTGTCAGGCTGACAGCCCGGACTCTGATAGACTAGCGATGTGTGCAGGGTGTACCCTGCCTTTCGCCCAATGACAGCTGGGATTGGCTCCGGCACCGACATAGAGAGGAAAGGTGGTTAGGATGATGGATGGATTAGCTCACAGTGCGACGTAACCTTACCTTGTAGGCTGAAAAAAAATGCTTTCATCAATATAGCAGTATAGAAGGGTGATGCCTGTCCTCTACAGAAATACTGTATTTATTAACATTATTTACAGTATTATAGTATTTCTAGTCAATTTAATTGAATATATTTGCTTGTTGATATTTTCTTTCACTCTTTGTTCTCTTTGTTTTACATTTAGGCTCATGTCCCAGTAATTCACAAAAATACACCTGCAGTCAATAACCAACTGAAATTTGTCAAACACCTTGTGAGGTAAGATGACTTTCTATAAGTGATGCAGTAAAAGACAATCTGACATAACTGAAGTATATTTAGGACTTGTGAGACGTGAATCTTTTAGTTATTTGTCTTCCTAATGAAAGGGCTGTGATTTCCTGCCTTCCTGTCAATGCTTTACTTGATTATTCAGGATCCAGCCACTGAAGACTCCTTATGGGCTTCCCACTGAACAGGACATGGCTGATACATACATCAACAGCAAAGGAGAACTGATTGTCCATCGCCTCCTGCAACCTGTGAACCCCAAGACTATTGAATCTCAGTAAATTTATGTAATTTATTTACCTCAGCAAGTCCACATTTCCTACCTAAGTGTGTGTAAGAGTGTCTCATGGAGCAGGTTTCCCAGGTTTCCTGAATAACTGAGTAAAATTACATTTGAATAGTTTTACTCAAAGTGCAGTTCTTGGAAAGTCTTTTTGTCTACTCATCAATAAAGGCCAATTTATAACCACCTTTTCAGTCATACATACAAATTTAAGTGGCTAGAAATATTTGAACTGTTCAGAGTTTTTGAAATGAAATGCATCACATAGATTTTTTACTTACATGTGGAGACAAGTTCTACTAGAAATTTAAAACTTATCTTTATTATACTAATTAGTCTTGACTTTTGTGACTTCACATAGCCCCATTCAACTTTAAGTAGTTTTTAAAAACTAGAATAATTCAATATGTGTGTACCCAAAATCATACAAGCACAGATGTTTCGATTAATTTCACAATTTGTATTAAGTACAACAGTTAAGTCAAACTCTTGCTACATGAAAATGTGTAAAAATGCATTCTGCTTTCAAAAGATGAACTTGGCACTCATGCTTCATGATTTCTGTTCTAACAAACTATTTTAATGATCATACCTGTAATTCAAGAGGTTGTATCCAATAAAGAGACAACATCAACAGCCATATGAAAAGCTAAAACATAGTTAACTCATGACTGGTGCGGTGGCTCAGTGAAACATGAACTCCACAATCTGGGTGTTGTCTTTCTTGCAGAGCATGTACGTCATTAAGCATTCAAATCATGGCAGAGAATTAATTTAGGCTGAAACAAAAATGTCATTAGAATTCCAGTAAATAAAACGGGAACATTTTTAATGAATAGGTAACTCACTCATAGGAGTTGAAAAGATAAATTAAAGTGGGCTGTTTGCTTGGTTATATTAATGAGGTAGCCCTGAGAGAGAAAACCAGGTGACTGCAGGTGCTTTCAGTCATCTCCAGAATCAGAATCTGAGTCATAACCTCGTCCTCTGATGGTTTTCTTCTCCACCTTTGTGAACTTTGTGCCTGATCTCTGTGTCATTGTTGGGGGCTCCATCAGGTTACCACTGGGAAAACAATTAGGGTAGAATATCAGTGCTGTTTCTGAAAATGCGACATACAAAAACTTAATCAAAAAGACGAAGAAGCGAGTCTCTGTCTTACCTGTAGTTAATGACATCTGCACAGCCAAGTCTCCATTCAAGCATTTCTGTTGGAAACTCATCTGTGTTTCCCAGGTCAGTGAATCCAACCACATAGTCCTTTGTTTTTCCATCTACCACCAAAGCCAACGTTGGAATGACCTTGATGCGCAGCCTCTCTGTCAGAAATGGAGCCTTTTCTGCATTCAGTTTGATGAATTTGGTCTCAACGTGTTTCTTTGCCAAGATGGCCAAGTGTTTGTCGAGGATCTTACATCTATATGCAGAGGATAGAGGACAGTGACAAGTTCAGCATCCTGATGACAACATACACTACGTAGAGTTACTACCATGCAAAACACAGAAAAGAAGAACATTAAAAAAAGACTCCTCAAAGAGACATGCACAGTGACTGAATTACAGCTGCGACTACACTATATGGACAATAGTACTGGGCCATGGAGTGATTATGGTATGGGGCTGCTTATCTGGATTTGGGCTCTACACCTTATCTACAGTGAAAGGCGATCTTAATTATTGCTATGCTTCCAACTTTGTGGCAACATTTTTCTATTCCAACATGACTGTGACCCAGTGCACAAAGCAAGGACTATAAACGCATGGTTTCATGAGGTTGGTGTGGAGGAACTTATCTAGCCCGCACATAGCCCTGACCTCAACCCTATCGAGCACCTTTGGAGTGAACTGAAATGGAGACTGAGAGCCAGGCCTTCCTGTGACTGATTGATTCATAAATTCTCTACACAATGAATTGGCACAAATGGCCACAGTCCAAAATGTTGTGAAAAGCCTTTCAAGAAGAGTGGAAGCTATTATAGCTGCAAAAGGGGAACCAACTCTATATTAAAGTATATGTGGTGTAATAGTCAGGCAGCTGAATACTTGGCCATACAGAGTATTTCCATACAATATATCCCAAAAATAGTTAAAGGTCAGAGCCCAAAAACAATGTGTTTAAACTGCTTTGAAAGAGAAAGGCACATTTTAAATTTGAGACGTGGAAAGTTTGTGGTTTTGCCCTGACATATGATCATAATCAAATAATCAGATCATAATCAGTTACTAGCACTTTCTCAGGTTAATATTCTCTTTCAACAGACTTAATTATTAATCAACTTATCTTTTTAGCACTAGTTTATTACCTGTCATTCTATCTCCTAACAAATTATATCTATAATTACCCTTATGTTATAACACTTGCTGTGGACTTACCTGAAGGTGGAATTCCTGTAGAAGTGACAGATGACATTCTTGCTATCCTTGACCTCGCTGAAAAAGTCTTTCTCACTTGGGATTTCTCTTAACTCTCCATGGCCTTTAGACAACCACTCCTTCAATAAAGAGAATTCAGAGGTCAACAAAATCTCATACAGCAGAAAAAAAAAATGTGAGCACAATTAAGACACAGAGTCTTGTTTGTCTATAAATGTGGGTCGATTTTTTTTCTCCCTGGAAAAAAGCAATTTGGATTCCTGATGTAGTCCAAGGGCCATATTCCCAAGGGTCTTATCCCACTACTAGTAATCCTCCCACAAAGAGGTAAAAGTGGCTAGCCAAGAATTTCATAAAGCTACTGAGAACAACTTTATAGAACAGGTAGGATTGATTTTGTTCCTGTGTATAACACATTTCATTAATAAAACTGCTTGCTTTAAGAGTGTTCCCACATACCTGCTTCTGTTTCTGGGCTTTTTTAAGTGCCTCCAGTCGCCTCTCCTTCAGTCTTTCCAAATCATCTTCATCCATTTCATTCAGTTTACTCAACTGTGCATCTACCTGCTCTTCCACCAGCTTAGCTGACTGCTCCAGAACCTTTGTTATGATTTCCATTGACTGGTTGGCCATGTTTGCCTGCTCAGTGTGAAACTCTTTCTGAACCTGAGGGAATAAGGTACAAGGAACATCAGCTAAGATACACTACTGGTACCACCACTATATTATGCTGTGAATCAGTGACAAACCACAACAATTAGTGAGTCAATAAATCAGTCACATGAAAGAAAATTAACTGGACGCTTTTTTAAAGCATAAATGCCAAACATTTGCTGGTTTAAATTCCCAAGTGTGAGGATTTGCTGCATTGGTTATATAGGGTTTTTTAATAGAAACAGCTGCAGTTGGAGTTTTCAGTACTTTACATTCCACATACTAAATGAAAAACTGATTAATCAAGAAAATATTTGGCAGATTAATCAACAAAGAAAACGAGTTGCATTAAACATTAGTTGCAGCAATAGCCACACTGCTCTGCTCTTTCTCTTCAACAAATTAACGCAGCAGTCCAGCATGTAACAGATTATAAAAAATAAATACAACTAGTCGCTGATAGTAAACTGTATGTTATATTCCGTTTGTTTATAGATTATATATAACTATAGCTATATATGTTTCTATTGTCGTCCATGTGGTTAAAATAATAACCCTACCCTGCAATTACTAAAGTGAAACACACCTTTAAAACTACCCAATATGAAATTGAACCTTAAAACCCTTATAAAAGTGGATTTTAGTGCAGGCTTGTTGTACTGTAGTAGATTTAGCTATGTATAATGTTATCTAATTACATGGCAACTCAATGTAACAGATAGAACCGATGCATACTCGCCAGACGTCATAATATTAGCAACGGTGCATCTTAATTTGATCTTAAGATGTATCAATAACCGAGTCTCTATGACCAAATAACCTTAATGTCGAGACACTGGACAAAATCCCGAAAGCTGTCAGACTGAGCAGCTTCTCTTTGGTGCAGACAAAGCCATGGTAACGACTGGGCACACCTTGTTTCTGGATGTGAAGTAGCATTAGCCTAGTTGCGGAAACCTAACTAGACGTGGCTGTTAATAGTCAGTGCTGCTTTTATTTCATTGCAAGACATTAGTTAGCGTTAACCGAAAAACGTAGCGTTAACTACTAACTTTGGCTGGCAAACAAGGAAAACCCTAAAAATACTAGCTAACGCTAGCTTATGTTATGCTGCAAAGCTAGGAAGCTAACATTAGCTTGTCAGATTACACAGACATAAAAACTACAACAGGCAGTGAAAAATACCGGATCACTTTGTTATATAATTACAAACGTTTATGTACTTAAAACAGAAATGTGCAGGCTGACAAACACACTACAGGACACACGATTAGCTACCTGGTGGATTAAGATGTTCGTCAACACTTCAGTTCGTGCGCGAAACGCAAACCGTCGCCGAGGATGTGACGCCACAGCAGGCCAGATGACGTCATACAAACTACATCCGGGTAATTCATTAAAAAAAACTGCAATTATTATCATCGTATTGAAATTTATCTCAGATCAA
>OMLM01003145.1:66540-88425 GCA_900302695.1 Helostoma temminkii | reverse complement strand
ATCAAACACTGATACAAGCCATAGAAATCTTGACTGTGTAGCTGCCATTAAGGATCTGACAGGAATTTTGCTTGGAATAAATTAACAGCACGACTCCTTGAAATACAACAGGATCACAAAATTAGTGTTTTCTACTTAAAATGGATGCAAGCAACCC
The DNA here is from genome assembly GCA_900302695.1 of Helostoma temminkii. Classification (NCBI taxonomy): domain Eukaryota; kingdom Metazoa; phylum Chordata; class Actinopteri; order Anabantiformes; family Helostomatidae; genus Helostoma; species Helostoma temminkii. The sequence continues at coordinate 88,268 of OMLM01003145.1, read as the reverse complement.
AATTTAGACTGGACTTCAAATAAATTCCTATACACAAACACATGCACACTAATATCGACTTGTTGTACTGTACACAACCCTAATCATCCTTCTTTTCAGTCGACACACACAGTGTAGACCATGAACATGGGGCCTTAATAACAAAGAGAGCAGACATTCACAGAGATAAATGAACAGAGGTGGACTCTGCATGGAACGGTAATCACAGAGAGGATCCTCAACTGGAGAATTGAAATACACATAAACAAATACCTTTTTGATCTTCAGAGGAGCAGAAATATTGATTGGAGCTCTATGAGGTCAGTTAGGTTCTGCATTCAGAAATAAAGTGCAGCATGGTGGACTGAGAAGGGAGGCAGCTAAAGTGAACAGAACCTCAGGCCAGTATGTCTGTGTCGGCATCATGGGCCGAAGCGCCAACAGGTAGCCACCGTGCTTCGGGGTACAGCCTCATCTGTTGGAGGCTGTGCCACAACCCCCACCAAGACAAATGAAGTGTTTGATCTCCAGCAAGAGGCTTGGAAGGCTTTGAGCAAACACAGTTTGCAAATGCAGAGTAAATTGCAAAGTAAAAAGTTTAGATTTTAGAGTCAGTACAGTCTGCTCTCTGGCTGACTTAATAGTAAACACATTTTTGTAATACTTTTGTATGATCCCAAGAAAGAATCAGCCTTATTATTGATATTATGAACATGCATTTATCTGGTTGTTGTTTATTACTAACATTAGGCTGCTATTGCTGTTGCAGATGTTATTTTATTCAAAATGTTCTTGCTCCATTTATGGAGGGTGTATAATGAGGGTGGTCAAAGTGCTGCTACACACACCAGACTGAGCTACTGCTAACAGCTCTGTTGATTCTAATTCAATAGGAACTAGCGTTAATGTTATTGCAAGGATAGCAGCAACAACAACTTGAACAACTACAGCTGGCACTGTGCCATTCCTCCCACCTTCGCCGATGGCAGTTGTACTCTTGTAGAGCTGTGTAATTTCAGATGAATTGGAGTGGATACACCTAAACAGGTACTTCTGGATAGCTTTCCAGTTCAACTTATCTCAGACATGCTGTTGCCAGCAAATGATGATAAAACAGACAAAGGGTTAGTAGTCTACTCAAATGAGCTGATTTAACATATAGCGAAAAGCTGGAGAGACTGGACTGAAGGGACTGAACAGACATGGCTCTTTTAAGGAACATATGCTGCTGATGTGCTTTAACTACCAAGTTAGAATTTATGAAGCATATCATATCATGTTGTTACTTTGTAAATAAAAAAATAATTTCATGTATTCCACTCTTTTGTTTCATTGAAAATTCAGAAAATGGATCTGTTGCTTTAGATTATCAGGCCTAACCATGAAAATCAAGTGTCTGGCCACTTTCCTCTGGCTCGGGGTCAGCATGCTTCTACAGTAGGTCTTACTATGCTTCTAAAGCAGTAGCTTCATAAGCTGCACAGTGTCCTAACCCTGTCTTCTATGAATTACATGTATACACAATTAATTGCCAAGTATGTTTGGGAAATAAAACCTTCTTAAAATTAAGTGCAATAAAACCTATTGTGAGTCTATGCTGTCTCAAGGCAATAAATCATACTCCTTGTAGGTTGTATACACAAAAAGAAAAATTGAAATACTGATCAATTGCTGTGTGTAGTGGGTGTCATTGTCTAATTGTCTATTTAGAAAATTTAACAATAAAAACACTGACAAACCAGAAAGTGTTTTGGCTAAAAAATACTAAGGCCTTAACCCTTTGATTTCCCATTTTCACCTCTGAGCATTGTTTCCAATTGAGTTACAGGATGATGGAAGACATACATAAAACAGCAAGTCAAATTTGTCCCCCTATTGCCCAGCACTGGGGCTATGAAAAGATAATTGGTGCTGTTAATGTTGTTTGCAAAATCCCTCCATAATTCAATCCCATCACCTTTGATATCTCTTTTAAAACTTGTTTATGATCAATTGCGGATAACCACATTTGTATTTATTATTATTTTGTGGTGCATAAAGGAGCAAGAAACAGTTTTAATTTCAATTGCAGTAAGTAATTTTCATTAAATGTCAATTTGTTATTAATCAGAGCAACGCTGAAATCAAATAGCGTTCATTAATCACTGTGCCGTCCGGCATGCTGCTAATTAAAATGTTGGGGGTGAGCTCGTTATTCACTGGCAGACCTGATTGTTAATGTCGACTCATTGTCCTCCTCCGTCACGCTATCATTTATTTTCTTTGGTTTTCTTGTAAACTCTTGTTAATTATTAAATTGCTTTTTTGGACCCCTTGTGACACTTTTCAGATAGACATCGAAGTGATGCCATAGAGAGGAAGTTGTGCTCTAGTCTGGGTAAGTGCATTGCAGATAACCGCACACGTATTAACCATAATATGCAACAAAAAACATGCCTAAGGTTTTCATTTTTTTCATTTTCATTTTGACATTTGAATAATATCTGCTATTATAATAATCAACATGGGTTTGGTATAAAAAAACATTTTATGTGCAGAAAAGTAACTAAATACGTTGCAGTGTAAAACTGTTATACCCTATTTATGGTAAACTCACTGTATAACATCACTAGTTTGTGAATCAGCATCATTCTCTGCAAAGCTCTGTGGGATTTAATTTGTAATTATTCTTTTGGCAGTCCTTTTAGACTGCACGCTATGATCATGCCCTTTAATAATTCATATATATGTCTCCAAAATTAGTTTATCAGAATTGCTATAATGTTTACTTAAAGAGTTTATCTGAAGAATTTCTTAAAGAGTTTTAACATGATTAAAAAATTAGCAATGGGCATTCGAACGCACTCCCCCAGCAGTGGGGACAGAGGAGCAAGGTCGGTGTCTTCAACTCACATGGCTCAGCCAGGGATATAACCTGTTTTCCTATCCCTCAATTATGCATGTTATCCAGCAGCAGCCATATGTCTCTGTCAATACCTTTTCCTAGCATTCAGAGGTGGTCTGTGTGGGATCTGTGTGCGTTAAATAATGTAGTACTGAAAGGTCAGGAAGGAGACGAGAAGAGGGTCAATGCTTTGGTGCGTTGCATGATGGGGGGGTTGGTGCTTAGGTTCAGAGAAACTGCCGTTAATTTCCAGGTCATTTCCAATAATGAAATGCATACGGTAAATGTCAAACAGCACCCGCTGACGAGTAATCCACCTCAGCTGGGAAATAATGAATGGCTTTCTTTAAGACCCCCAACTAACTCCCTCCAACAGAGGAATCAGCAGGCAGTTGAATTATTTGCAGGCATAACCTGTAGTTCATGTTATATCTCAATGCACATTACACAATCACAGTACAATATGAATTCCTGGATATATGCATGGTGGGCTGCCAAAGTATTTTGTATAAGAGTACAAAAGCTAAGTGACATTATACAAATGCAGAAAAAGATGGATGATAGAACAGCTTTATCCTGAAGACCAAGAAGTATATTTCTGTTTGACCAGCCTTCTTTAGATGATGCAGGCTCATTCATCATATTTTCAGCCTGCATTAAAATAACCTAAACTTTGTTTAAAAAAACAAAATAGAAAGACAGCCAACCTAGATAGGGTACATTTACAGTAAATAATGTCATTATATAATACTGGATTTTAATTATTCAAAATGTTTTCAAATTTGTGTGTCATGATCCAGTGTACATTAAAGAATAATTCATCTAATTCATCCTTTACCTTTTGCATTTGCTTTGTGGCTGACTGCCACGCCTGTGTGTTTAGAAGAAACAGGAGGCAATTAGCATCACTTACAGCAGACTTGAAGAAGAGGGAACAGCCAGTCTTACTCTGTCCAAAGTTCAACATTATGTCTAATAGCACCTAGAATGCTCACAAACAAAGGTTGTATCTTTGTTAACCATTTGTTTAATATGTACATACACAGAAATAAAAATAATCAGCATTGGTATTACAGGGAAATATATGCTGTAATCTTGGTTGCAAGTATGAGTAGTCTACAAAAAGTTACTCCACCTTCATGTTGTTTACTTAAAAATAGTAAACTGCATATGGTAATAGTAAGTAAGTAATTGCCTTGTGGCTCTTACTGCTTAGTATGAAAGTGGTATGAATTTCCTCATCATACAACTGTTAAATAGGCATATTTTCCAAAATGTCAACAATAGAAAAGGAAAAATCCCATAAAATATTTTACCTCTTGTGATCTACATGAAAGTCCCTCCAACTGGCAGCATGTGCAAAATATGCCAGAAGTAATTAAGAAGGCAAATGCTTCTGCATGACGCCTTTATTAAACTGAAAAATAGATGTTGAAACTTTTAATTTTCCCTCTCTGCTACTATAGAATTCAAATGAGGCATTTCAGCCAACAAGTCAAACTACAGTAAGTGTTTTTTTTTTTTTTTGACTCTTAGTGTCTAAAAGGTAAAAGACCAGCCGCTTTAAAATGCTGCCCAGGTTTGTCATTGTGGTAAATGAAGACACTTTGCTTCTTATCAACAACAATATGCAGAGCACACCTCTCTTAGTTTCATTGCCATAAATTATTGAGGTGATTGTTGGGAAGATAACAACAACACGGCTACCTGTAGTGGAAGACGAAAGCTGTAATAAAAGGGGCCGAGGACTCAAGGTGAGCGTGACTCACAGACTACATTATCTTTTGGTTGCTCTTTTCCAATGTCAGTGGCAAAGACAGATTCTCCTTTCATCTATGCCCTTGTTCTGTTTGTTCGTGTGTGTCAGTATATGTGGGAGTATAAAATATGCTGGAATTTGTGGGTATGCTGTATGCTTGCGCAAAAGTGAAAGAAATCACTGGAGAAGCATCAGTTAGTTTGAGAGGCGTTGGGAGGATGGGCTGGTGGGGGAGGGTGGAAATGACTAACGGCCTTTTGTGTAATTAATGAGGACAGCGTTGATTTCCGCCGATAATTTAGCATGGTTGCCAGCGTTTGACTTCTGATCCCCATTTACCCTGGCTCTGTCTCTATTTAGATCAGCCTAGTGTGGGAGGAGTGTGTTAACCTTGGAGAATACACACACATCACAGGCAGATGCACAGAAACACACAAAGCCTTATCCACTTCCACACACAGGACCCCCCTGAAGACACCCACACACAAACATTTATACCCCCTTCCTCTGTTTTACTCCTTTCTTTTCACATAGACACATACACGTCAAGCACCTGAGGCAATGGAATAAATGCATCTTTAATGATAGCAGATAAGGACTTCCAACCAGGCCTGTAGTCATAGTTCAGTGATTTGGCTAGCAGGGAAAGGGATTGTGGGAATGAAAAACAAGCTAGTGGAAACTTCTGGGCCTCCAGGAGTCAGCAACCAAAAACCCACAGTCAGTCAGTCGGACAAAGAGAAAAAGCTCTTAGCTACTCTTTCAGTGTGCTGTCAGATGCTAAACGGAGTCTATTAAAACAGCAGAACTGCACTTGTTGTGAATCTCTACATGGTACTGAGAATCAGCACAAACTTCACAGCTGAATTACTTTTAATACATTAACTAATTTCTTGTTTTTTAAGTGGTAATGATATGTCATAGCAGTTTCTTCTGCTTCTTTGTTCCCTCTAATGAAATTACTAGTCACTTTCTGCAAGTGACACATGCATGTAAGATGATTAGAGCAGCACTGATCAAAATACTACTAAAATCTTTCTGCTTTATTGTTTGGGGGATTATTGTGCATCAGTAACATATGTTGGCTTAAGACTCTCCATGTTCAGGGTCCTGTAAACCTCTGATTGACATGCAAGTGCCAGCATTCTTCATTCATTCACTTCTATCCAAACATCAATGGCACCAGGCTGTATTGCAAGCCAGAGCTTAAACAAATGGCACAGTTTTCCCTCAGGCCGCACAGCTGACATTTCCTGGATTTATTATGCATGTGGATGGGCTGCAGGGAATTCAGGTGCAACTAGATAATACTTGTGCTATAATACTAGGTTTATATGTCTTACAACAACACAAATGTCCATATGGCACAGGGGAACTTGTTGGTGTTCAATATTCAAGGCCTCCCAATGACTGAAGTGTTTGCATGCCCTTACATAGTTTAACTTAACATGCCGCTGCATAACTTAGCTGTTCTCTGTGAATCTCAGTGCTATTTATAAGACCCAAACACTATTTGTGATTGCATGTATGCATGAATGCAAACACCAAGTTCACAGTAATTTGCAAAAGTGTGATATAAAACATAACAGCAAGTTCACATACACACACATAAATACATATTGTATTGTCGTTTGTTGATGATGTTATAATTTAAATATGAGGCTTCTTAAAAATAAGTGCAAATGTGTGTGTTTCTTTGTTTAGCCTGAGTCACTATGCCCGCCTGTCAGTGCATCCATCACTGTGGCTGACTAGTTCTGTGCAAATAAACCTTATGCACACCAGTGTTACATTAGAGACCACCCCAACTGGCATCCATAATTCATGGTGTAGGTATGTTTTAAGGGGCTTTTAGTAATGAACTCAAAGCTCGTTACAGAAGGCCCCCAGTGTTTTAAAGCAGGGCCCAACCTTGGCATTAACGTCGGAGGATGTAAAATTAAAAAAAGAAATCACTCTGCTGGGCAGTGCCACTCTGCCCCCACTCACACACCTGCCATTGCCCATTCCCAGTCTGCAATGCCATAGATGATAAGCCTCTTATTCATATGTAAAATAGGAGCAGTGGAGGTCGTCCAAATGATCCTACTCTTGGACTTCTGACGAGAGGGGCTCAAAATGCTGCATGAAACTCATTAATCAGAGACAAGGTATTGTTGCTGTTGTAGGTGAATGCAGCTAAAATCCAGGTCAGAGGTTAAATATGCCTTCAAAAGTGTAAAATGTTATTTTTCTCAAACACAGGGAAGATTTGAAAATGTTGAATGCCAGGTTTAACTTCTCTGCACTTTGAACAATGTCTTACATTATAGTCACAAACCCTCCAAGACATCTTTACTTCCTGCTAACCACAGGGGGTTTCATTAAAAACAGGATGTCCAAATACTTGTCAACATCCAGGTGAAAAAAAGATGGTTTAAATTTATACTTACAGTCATGTAGACTACATTTATAACAGAGAAATATGCCAAGCATCACCTACTCTATCAAATCTGCAATTATAAATCACTCTCATCAATGATATGGCACTTTAAGAGGAAAAGGTGGTAAAAAGAGATAGATCATCACCAAAAATGGGAACAGGACAAAAAAGAAATCCTGTCAAGGGTATTATGGAAGTGTCTGAGAAGGAACGCCATAGATCAAAGCGTGGGATGGCCATTTGTTCCTGAGGAATAATAGCTGTGATGTGTGTCGGACCTGCTGACCCGCTGGAACAATAAAGCCGAGTTGCGGCTGCCTAAGAGCAATGACCTTGTGCGGTTGAAACCTGCCTGAAACAGGGAAAAAAGAGAGATGGATGGGAAGAGAGACACATGAGCAGGGAGAAACAATTACAATCTATATAAAGGCTGATTCCTGTCCAATGCTGCCACTCACTCTGCTGGGAGAAGATTGTTGTAGGCTTTCTCTTAACAGTAGAGTGAGAAAAAGGGAAGGTTTTTATAAGAAATGAAGGTTGCAGAGGTGTTTTTGAGGCAGGACACTGCCATTTGTCAAAAAAAAAAGGTTTCTATAGAGCAAGCACATCTGCAGCTGCCTTTTATATTCATTGTGTTATTCCTTCACTGACTGCAATGGGCTTGTCCATTTTCACTTTAGGTTGTGAGGTTGAATTCGAACACTCTGTCTTACTGACTTCAACATGAACTTTTACACTAAGCAACTTTCAAAACCAACTTTTAAAAGTAAATCACTGTGGTCTTTAAAATGCAATGTGATGGCATGTATAATGATTGTTACAATTTTATTTGTACGTGTACTTCTATAAAACTCTGGGCCGCTCTAGATACTAAAACCAAGTCAGATATGCAACAGCCAAGACAGAGGATTACTTTTGCCACATCTGAAAAGTGTGAGAGAGAGAAATATCCAGTGTGAGGGAAAAATGGCAAGGTACAAATCAAAGGAAGAAGCCATTCAGCCACCTCGGAGATAGGTAACAAAAGGCTTTCTACGAGCTGTGGGCTTCTCAGCAGATAAAAGTCTGTCTGGGAGACAGGGTGGCAGACTGATGTTCATTGTGCTACCAGGGGAGGGTGCAGACAGTGGTGTGAAAGGAGCCATCAAGGTTGAATGGGTGAGAAAAGGGGATCTGTGGGAGCAAATGAAAAGGGCCTGGATCAAGCATGCCACCGGTCTCAATAGAATGAAATGACAGCACAGTGTATGGAGGTAGTCTCTACATGTGACCACCAACAACCTGTAATCACAGTACCACAGAGTGGAGAGAAGAAACATGCACACATATAACTTTGATACTGAAAATGCAATGACTATGATTTGTTTCTTTATGTAGACCTCTTTAGTGTGGGCAAATTTAGAAAGATACCAACATCAATACCAGTAATCTTTTTAATCTTGCAAACCATTTCTATCAAGACTCAGCCACACTAGAAAGTGGCACAGCAACAAAAGAGTGGTTTTAGGAGTTTGGTGAAGTGGAGACTATTGAAATTGGTGAAATAGGGACTGCATGAATCTGCAGATCTGGGCTGCTGAGTTGCGCTCTGTACTATAATCAGTATGGGCCTTACCCACTGTGGCGAGTTGTTTATCAAAAAGTATAAATCCATACCCACAGCTTCTTTGCACAAGTTTGAGTTTGTTGCATCTTTTGATAGCTAATATACCAAAGAAGCAACAAAAACTTTCAGTGACTAACAGAGCTCCACAATGGGTGTTTTTCAGTGACAATTAAATCTATTTTGGAGAAACAGCTCACTATGTGCTTTTAGAAAGTCTTAGTTTTTCCACAAGATGAAATCACTTATCAAGTCCCAGGACAAATTGTTACATCTGAGCCTCTGTAGAAGTCTAAGAACAGGTCTTTCATAAATCACACTGTCAGTGAGGATCAAGAAAAATTAAGATAATTTGAAATAGGGAGATCACGACTTGTGGGAGAGAGGAAAAAACAGCGATGTAAGTGACATCCAAGTCTGACTGTCTCAGTGGCTTCTAATGAATTAAGTCTGTATTTTAGCTCTCTGTGTAACCTGTTTACATCACATACGCATTTGTCATGATTATAGTTTTCAGCGTAAAAGTTCCAACCAACAAGCTTCAGTTGGAGAGGATGCTGGTGATTCACGCTTCTTGGGAAATGCTCTCTACCCTCACACACTCCTCCGTCTCCAGACACCAGGTGGTGTCACGGCAGTCTGCTGGAATGCAAATGTGTCCCCAACAATGCTTCAACTCTTACAATTTCCTCATTTGTCACAGGATATGTTCATTACCCACAGCTTTGGGCCCAAAATTAGTGTCGGTACAACACATCCCGGCTGTGTGATGAATCCACCCGCTTCCTGTCTTGTCCTCCCCTGTTTCAGATCGAAGGGTCTTCTTCCCTTTCCTCCCTCCTTTCATCCCCCATGTCCTTCACATCTCTATGGCTCCATTCTTTATTTTTCATCACAAGAAATATTAGTCAACAAGGCTGTGCACAGCAAGGGCCCAAACCACGACTCCAGAGGACGTCACATTACCCCTCCAGATGGTGCGCTAATGTTGCAGTGGAAATCAAGGTGTTCCAACTCATCATAATAAGAGGGATCCAATGGCGTCAAGTGTCACTGGGTTATGACCTTGTATCAATACGTGGCACCTTAGAAGAGGAGCATCGGTGTAATGCTATAGTAACCTTGTCATGAGGACAACTAAGTGACACATGGTGATAGATGGAACGTACTAAATTTTTCCATGCATGTTGTGGGTAGTCAGTAACTGCTAGAAGAGGTCAGGTACAGTAATTACACGCCACCTCATCTGAAGAGCTATTATTATTCCAATCCTAGAGTTATTTGCATGTCAGGATTGAGGTCAATTCAAGTCTCAGATGAGCAAAGTGAAAGCAAACTTGAGAGCGTTATTTAAGCAGATCAAAGTGGAGGACGAGTTGCGCTCTGCTTTTGTGATCATCTTACATATTTGTGTGCTTGTGCTGTGCGTAATGTTCACACCCTCGATGGAATAATTCAGACATGCATCTGGTTTACTGGAGGACTTCTCCGTTTTGCCTTTGATGATAGACAGACAAACACTAAAGAAGAGAAAGGACAAAAGAACAAAATCTCTCTATAATAATAAGTACTTGTCTCCTTTGCTTCCAGAAGAGACACAGCAACATTTTAAGCCATGCCACTCCTGTCATATATTTATGATGAGTGTCGTGACAGTCTAGCACCCTAATGAATGCAAAGCCAGCGTGCAGACTTTCAGTCATGACAGAAGGACAGCGGCCCCGCCCTATAGTTGGAGAAGACAACAGCGCACTTCCCACTTTCACTTTCCCTTCACCTACTCCCCCACAGTGGTAATGGTTTCTATGACCTCTGTCTCCCCATTACTGTACGCTTCACCCAACATCAGCCGTCAGACGGCATCACTCATCAACACACATCAGACATCATGAACGCACCAGCGCCGCCTCCACCGCCTGATGCCTGCCGCATTCACTGGTGACAGTGAGTGTTTGTAGGATGATAGAGATGATGGGAACTGTGCTTGGGATGACCCTGATGATGACCTAATTGGTGAAGTGTTTGTCAAAACTGAACAGTAAAAGAGTTATAGAAAAGTAGAAGGGGAAACAGGAGATAGGAGGCACAGAGGACATTATATGGTTTCTGTATGCAAATATATAAATTAGCAAACTCTGCCACAAGTCAAGGATTCCTTGTTTTCTCTGCTTGACATGACTTTTTTCCCATTTGTTATCATTTCTCTGATGCCCTAATAAGCTACAGTACACAACCTGGTAAACCCATTGTTTACTTTTTGTTTGTAAGAGGCAGCGGAAAGGTTGTCTGTAATGCTGCCAGCTTCACAGCACATGTTTACTCCATGGGACATTTGATTCATAGCCCAGCAGCCTTTCACACTGTGTCCATAAAGAATGCTTACATACATATGACAAATCTCTGTTAAACAAGAACACAAGCTGCACAGTCCCATGGTGCAACACGAAAGCTGCAACTTGTAAAAACAGAAAGGCAGAAACAGTGTAAGAAGACTGATTAAAATGTCTACTGTAACTTTATATTGTATATTTTAACTGTCAGACTCTGATCTTGGTCATATCTCTTGGCACAAATTATGATTACTTAATATGCAACTGATTCAATCCTCTTGTGTCAAACCATTAAAGTTCTTCATCTTGTCTTCTTTGATCTCCATTCCTGAGGCTCCGAAATATGTTGACAGTAAAACTGCTACTGTTCAGATACATATGCTTTAGTATAGAGTATACATGATTTGTAAAACATAATTCTAGCAACCTCTGTAAATCACAATAGAGTTTTGTGGTTTATGCTGGGCTTGAGGACTGACTGAAGTGCTGTCTGAATGGATTTTATACCTGTGATGCACAGAATCATACAGTACTGGTTTATAGTATAGTTGGGAGAGATGTGACTTTTACCCACTGTCATCCTACAAGAAAGATTCATGAAGTGAGGGAATTACTGTACAGTCATTTGTCAGTCTCCTCACTTTGACTGCATGTGGCAGCTCACGGATAAAAATAAAGTAAAGAAAAAACTTTCCTTCTGTTCTTTTCTTCTTAATCAATATTACTTTCCCTCAGGTGAGGATTAATAAAAAGGTTTCCGTGATAGTCGTACAAATTCAATTTCAAATTGAATTGTTCTACTCGCGGGCAGGTGCATTTTGTCACATGTTAACATTTTATCACTGATGCCATCCTGACAGTTTCCCTTGGCAATGCTCAGATGGTAGGTTATTAACACACGCTGAGAGGGAAGAAAATCCATATTCCACAACTTGTTGTTTGTCAGTTTGACAGTCGTCAGCATTAACAACATAGTCAGCCTGCAGGAAACATAGCAATTACCTCTAGAGTCTCAATTAATAAGCTTTATGGAAACGTTATTATTACTGTTACAGAGCCTTATCAGACCTTGCCAGGCTTCTCGCTTCCCTTCTTCTTTAACAGACACTAAGAGTCGAGTGCACGATAGATTTGTTAAACATTTTAAATGTAACTTTTTCTCCACAAAATGTGTGCGTGTGTGTGTTTGTGTGTGCGTCTTGTGTTTTTCAGCGTAAAGGGCTAATTAAAAGTAAGTCTGACAAAACTATGCCAAATAACCTCAAATTATGTTTTTTTTTACACCTGTGAGATCCAGAATTTATTAAACAGAGATGGGAGAAAAGTAGTTGGTTATCCAGATGAATCAAATGCTTCCCTCTGTCATGTATTAGGTGTAACAGCTGATTAAATCATCAGTAGTTATGTAACATCTTCTTGGAGCTTTACATGTATGTGTTAACTTGCCTCCCAGCACCTGGTGCACAAGCCTTTTCCTGTCTTTTATCAGCCATCTTCTATCAGGCTGCCAGTCTGGCATAGTTCAGAACAGGCAAAATACCAGGTCTATAAAATTGTTTCCCCACATCTGCTGCTTCATATTCCTGGCTCACATTTGTGGGTCTGACGCCAATGTCAATGTCAGCATCTGAAGACCACAGGTCTCCCATCACCCTCCTCCAACCACCAGCAATCCTCCTCACTGGAACAGGCACCAGATAGAAATGGTGTAAGACTGTGAAAGAATCATGTTGACAGAATTCAGGACCCAGTTAAAGGTCTCACTTTGACAAGACGAATCCTAGCCTCAGGCCTTCTTCTGCCTCTACATCCAATTCTCTCCCTCCCTCCTTCCCACCCCTTTCTTCGCTTTTCCCTTTCTCCCTCTCTCCCTTGCTCCCTCTCTCTCTCTCTCTCTCTTTCCCTTCTCTCTTTTGGAGCATTGGTACTGGCAAAATTTCAAGCTTCTTATTTATTTATTAACTCATTATGATTCTCTCTCTCACCTCAGTCCCGCAGAGGATTTTCCGCAGGAAGAGATACCTAAAACAGCGCTTATCTGAAGGCTCCTTTGTCCCCAAGTTCTTAGAAATTGTTTAACAGGATTATTACACAATCCATTATATATTCAGTTGGAAGTAGGAGACTGATTTACATTACGAATATTTTTTCCTCTGTCTTCTTCATTTCTGACGTAATTGAGTGCAGAAATGACCTCCACTCAAAGCACTGCAGGATAAGCCCTCATAGAATTCATTTGACATTTTCTTTGATAAAACAATGAAAACAAGGAATGTGGATGTAGTATGCAGAGAGGACATATGCTGGGATCTGCCTGTACATCTCAAGTTAAAAAACTATAATATGAAACAAATTAACTGCACAGTTGTGCTTTTCTGTCGGTATTTGTTTGAAAATTTGAAAGATTATATTTAATTTCATATACAAATACTTTACATGCTTATGTAAACATCCAATGGTTACATGATACGCAAGAAAGAAACTATCTTTCAGGATTTAGTTCACTATTAAACAAATCAAGGAATAAGGCACAGGAGAGAAAGTCAAAGCTGCTGACACACTGAAAAGCAGTATGGGTTTTCAAGGTTTGTTGCCTACTGATGCACATGTAATTGCAACTAAAACTGACATAAGTTAATGTGTTCTTGTATAAAATTTAATTTTCATACGTTACAGATATGAGCTTTCCAACTGTAGCCCAATTAACTAACTTGATTGATGCTGAAGTACTTTTGAGTGGTACTGATAACAAGAAAAATGTACAAGAGCGGTACACACAGAAATTATGCATGAAGCAGTGTGTAGGCCTTTTCAATGGTTTGTACTGAGGCATGGAATGGTATTTGAGACTGTTTGAGGACTCTCTGCAGTAGAAGAAGCTTCCCCCACCATGTGGTAAATGGTTTGTGACTGGTATTGAGTGATGCACCCGCTCTAGGATACCCAACGCTAATGTGCTCTGCACAGTGTTTTATGCTGCATAGCGACAGAACACCTTTCAGAAAATGTCTTATGTGCGCACAAGACCATGCTCAGACACACAAAGGAACTGTTTGAAATAGTTTGTGTGATCTTTATATCTTCATTATACCATGCAAAATATTGCAGACACCAAACTAAACAAGGATGAGCTACAGTTATAATGTGTGAGTTTTTTTAACATGCATCAAGACTCGTGAGTGAATGAAAACATATTTTACCTACAAATTGAAACTGCTTGGAAGGTTATTGAAAGTGCTACTTAATGGCTTTCAAAAGCATCAATTGTAAGTAAACGCACCGCTCTAATCTCACCTTGTTGGATGACGTATTAATAGCTTCTTTTAAAGATGACACACTGTTATTTTTATTGAGAAGTTTGAGTGTATGCCTATCAAAGGTTCCCAGGACTCTCACTTCTTACTTCCTTCTGTCTTGAGCTGCTGTTTGACTCCCATGACCTCACTTACATACAATAGAGTGGCATTATGTGATCAGTTATTTCTGGCAGGCCTCTGACAACTGTTTTCATCTTCATGCCCTCATATTGATGAGTTAATGTGCTCTTTTAGCTTTTCATTTGAGCCAGCTGCCTGGCAAGGTGAATCTCCCCGAGGCTTTAATGGCCTGCTGTACAGAAGAGAGTCAATCCTACCACAGACTCATAGATAAATCACACAGGGAGAGGGAGAGATAGGGTGAGGGATGATGGTTCATGTAGAGCAACTATGCAGCTGAAGGCTGCAGATTGTTGTTCTGAACCACATTCATTGCTTGTGTTTTAATTGAGTAAAGTCGTGAAGCGAACCCTTCAAGTTTTTTTTTTCATTTTATTAGCCAAAAGGAGAGAGAGTGACAGATGTGTGTGGAGAGAAATAAGATTGAAGTTTGAGATGATGGCCACTCCATTTGGCAGAAAAAAATGTACTCTGACATCTTCATTTCCACTTCCAATCGCTTGAAGACCCCTATCATATTTTTGACAAAATTAATCTACCTTCTTTGAAGCACTTTGAAACTGTCACTCAGCCCAGAAATGTTAGCAACACTGTGTAATACGACTGTCCTTTTCTGATGATTAATTTGATGGAAGTGTTGTGAGGGAATGGAAATACATAGGCACATTTGACAGACTATTCAATCCATCTAATTGTGTTTTTTAAAGATGTCATCCATGTCCTACTTTCTCTATCTGTTTTATGTTTAACCAGAATCAAGCAAATTTTTACATAGAAGCACTTGACAATTTTATCCTTGGAAAAAATTTAGTCCTCTGTTTCGAGTGACCCTCCTTGATAGTGACACTCTGCTGTGTCTCATCAAATTAATTAACTGTCTGATGGATCATAAATCAGCCAACACATTAATGGGGCTTCGTGTTTTATGCTGATTCAAGCCTTTCTGCATAGCATTGTAGAAATTATATGGTACAAACCCTCATTTGATTGGTATGTCAGATCTGCAGCACTTGAGAAAGGCGTTTATTTAAATCTCCACATATACATATTTTTTTGTCATTGGGTGACCATGAGAAGCAGTGGGTATATAATAAGGCACAATAAAAAAGAATAAGTGCTATGCATGTAATACAGTAACAAAGGTAAATGGGAATATTAAAGAAACTTTTAAATAGAAATATTAACAATAAAATAAAACTAATATTAACAGTAATAGTACATATCTTGTTGTACAGTCTTATGGTAGTGGGCACAAAGCACTGCAGCTTCCCATCTGCCACAGCTCATCATAAAAAGAGTGAGATATTTCTCTTTCTCATTATAAGAAAGATAAAAATAATAATATTAGTATTTTTCTGCACATCTCAATGTCAATCTCTAATAAGGACCTGTGCACCACACACAGTTTGCGTTCTTGTGTCAGAACATGAATGGAGCCGGATTTTCCACTGCTACAACATGAAGATGTAAAAGCCCTGAAAAGGGAGCTATTGATAAGAACGATACACGACACAACTTCTTCTCAGCTCATGCGTGTATTTAGTAAAGGAAAGGAAGCGACGTGACTTTCAGATTACCGCAGTAATTTTGAGCTCCCTCTGCTGGACTCTCTCTGTAATTACATTTACTCTTAATCCAGTCTAATCCAGAGTAACACTGATACTGGCATAAAACATGGCACAAAATACTGTGTTTCTGTACCGACCGTAACACTGTAAACATGAAACCACAAACAAAAGCTATGATCCAAAATGCACTGTAAAGCTGTACCCCTCCACTAGATCTGATGCTAAGCATGCAGTGCATGTTATTCCATCTGTCACAAAGACTGTTAGCTTTTCCAGTGTCCAGCTCATGACTCATGATTAGGATAGGGAACTAATGGTACTGCAAGATATCTAAATGACCAAAATTATACTAAAGCAAAAATTAGAAGAGGAGATTATTGAGGGATCACAAACAGAAGAAAAGAAATTCCCTGTTAAAATATAGCAATATAGTTGGTTTGAACTTTGTGTGGTAGGTTGGAAATAGAGAGGTGACAGAAGTGCTTTTTTGCCACAACGATAATCTTATGATACTAAAAAAATCGTGTAACTCACAAGAGGTGCAAGCAGGATGCTCATATTTAAATGAGGGTTTTGCATGTTTTCACAGCTGTATGTCATGGAGAGTTTACATAATGACCAGAGTAAACCCAGGAGGAAATGAAATCCAGAGGAATTAAACAAGATAGTGGAAAAGGCTAATAATCACTTTGATGAGCTACGACAACGAAATCTCAGTATTACAGAAAGAATATCTCAATATAACAAAAAGAAACATTATATGAAAAGATCCCTATAAATCTTAGGTAACCAGCAAGCTCATAAAAGTCACGTACAGTTTGATCTCATTCAGTACATACTCAGTGTGCAGAAACCAGGACTGCAGATCATATCGGGGACATAATGTGCAGACACACAGAGACACATATCTTCTTGAGCATCATATGAATTAAACATATGACTTACTTAAAGAGATGTGAAACTTCCTAAACTTTCCACAGTTGTGTATTTTAGGGTTACGACCCTCTCTGTGGATCAACCATATAGGACTTTCTTTTATGTCAAGGAATGATGATGTATTGTAATTAATAAAGGTTAAATGCCAAATGCTCAGCCTGTGGTTCAGAGGGCACAATAACTCATTTGGGGCGGTACAGCTGTACAAATAGGAGTGTTTTTTTTGTTTGTTTTTGTTCAGCTTGATTGGTTAAAAAGGTGTTGTCATGCTAGTAATACAGACCGAAAAACTTAATCTTGGATGTCTAGAATGTCTTGTCTTGATTATAATTCACTGAAGGTAACTTATTATTATTATAATTATTTTTTCTTTCGTCAGTCCAAAAACATGAGTGGTAAATGCCTTCTTCTTTCAGTTCTCCTATACTTCCTCTTCACCTGAATAGCAGCAGCAATGTGTGCACAAGCAAACTGCACCTCCCTTTTAAACATACTAAATGCAACCATTTCAATAGCTTCCAGACTTGATCAATCACATTACATGTGTTCAATTTATTGCAATTTCTGCTGCCTGTATTTTGCATACTTTGACAATAATGCCCCACTTTGCAAATTTTTTAAGTCAAAGGTGCAAAATGACAACTTCCCTGAAGAAAAAATATAGGGTGCTTCTACTTGTAGTGGAGTGTTTTCCTAAGCAAATACTTTAACTAGTATTGAGTTGAGAAATTGAGTATTGAGAAGATCAAAATGGGTTGTTTGACCAGCTAACACTCAAAGTTATTTAACAGTTTTGTTACATTTTGCTGTTATAAAACATTGTTAAAGATAAACAATGTAGCTACACGTGGATGGCATATTACTTATCATTGTTTACTTGCTAATCCAGAACACATAGTATTCACTTAAAGTAATAATTTTTTTTTATAACTTTGACATATTAGCCCCATTATGAGGAAACTTATGAGTGTGAGTACATGCTTGTAGTAATTTTCATTTTCCCACTGCTTCATGTTGCCTTTTCAACCAGGTCGACCAGGTGTCTTTCTGTGTGGAGTTTGTTTTTCCCATGTCTGCGTGTGTTTTCACCAGGTGCTACCTCCCACGGTTCAAAGACATGTATTTAGGTCAGGTTAATTGGTGACACTAAATTTCCCATATGTATGAATGGTTGTCTGTCTCTATATGCCAGCCCTGTGATAGAATGGCAACCTGTCCAGGGTGTAGCCCACCTCTCATCCAGTGACAGCTGGAATTGGCTCCACCATAGTCGTGACCCTTCACTGGAAAAGTAGCTGGAAACATATGGATGTTGTGATTTCCGCTTACAACACAGTGCAGTGAACAGCCTAAGGCAGGTAAATAAACATGCATTAGGATGATAGGCCATGAAAAATGTTAAAAGAGATTTCATCAAGGTTTTGATTTCCCATCTACAAAATTATTTCTGATGGATACAAGAAAAATCAAAAGTAAGGGCACATGCACACCGTATAAAGTGTTCAAGTGTCAACACTTGTGCTGAGCTACTAGAGGAGGCTACTGATCTCAAACAGATCAAAAAGTTTATCAGATGTGGAGTGCTGAATAGAGTGATGAGCTGTTCAATATGCCACTTCTATTTTCATATGCAGAGCCAGGTGTAGGAGGATAGTCTGATAAAGATACCTGATCCTTATATTTTGCAACTATATGTGGAAATGGCTGGAGTTGTATCCTTGTTTTTGTATATATTTTCTTTGTACAACAAAAGAACTATGCCAAGTGTGAGACAAGGTATTAGTGGCTTCAAAGAAGTGTAGAAAGTATCAGACAATTCATGAGAGACCAACAGGATCATGCCAACTCCACCTCCAGTGGGATGTTGTCTTAATCCTGGAGTGTTTTGGGAGTTAAGCCCAAGTGTTGGCTCACAGAGACAATTCTTTCAGGCTCGATCTCATCAATTTCTCAGTGAAGGGTCCCCATCCAATGTTCTCCCCTTTTGTTGTGCTGTGACTTGTGTCATCTCCCAATTTATCGCACTGTGAGCGGGCAGTTTTTATCATGAAAGGTTTCTCCCCACCTCTTTCTCTCTCCCTCTCCTGCTCCCTCCTCTCTGTTCTGCTCTGTTTGCTGCTGCTAAAGTCTTATGGCAAGATCACAGCATTGACACAATGTGGTCACAATTCAGAAGACTGATTATCTCCCCCCCATTTATAATGTACTGAAACCTATTTCTGTCAACCCCCTCAACTAAACTTTGAGCTTGACAGATTTCTGTTAGAGTGTGCAGGTCCTGCTTGATAAAAGTTAATAATTTATGTAAACATAGAGTCAGTGTGAAATTTTCAGCAGTCAGCTATAGCACGTTGTTTTAGAATAATTTTATTTCACCGTACAAGTGAAAGTGTTCGTTGTTTTGCAACAGCAAACAGTGTATTCATGAATCTAATTTACATAAAAGTAATTTAATGTAATACTTAACTGTATTAAAGACCCACAACCTCAAACAGAATCAGCAAACTATAGAAAAATGTGCGACTTAGCAACAAACAGACAACAACAAAATGCTTATTAACAGCAAAATCGCTTTGAAGTTGCAGTCATGGATTATATTCTCCCCAACTATGTGGTAATCAGTCACAGCCAAATAGCCCCCCACCCTCCAATCCCCACTTCATCATCCCTTCTATACCCCATTTCCACCCACCCAAAAGAAAAAATGACTACCATCTTAAGACCACTCAAGACTGATGAATATTCATAGCTCCCTGTTAATGGCCGTTTATATAATCAGCAGAGATGCGGTTGGAGATGGATCTGGGTTAATTATCAAGAGCAGTTTTAATTGCATTCTTCTTCACTGCAGTGATGTTAGTGAATTAACAAAACTTGCTCTCTCTTTGTGTATATGTATCTGTGTGTCTGGGGGGGGTGATGAAGGCGGCATACACTTGGGGATGTCAGACATCCCTGCCTGTTACCGCAGCTGATTTGAAGACAAGAACTCTGTGTATTGCTGCTTCCAGGACTTTAGTGGATAAGAAGACAAGCCAAGCTCAAGCAAGCTGAAAAGAAGTCTGCAGAGATACCTGCAGAAGTGAAGATAGCGGAAAACATGCTCCTAATCCTTCCCAGGGTCTCACCCTCTTAACCCCTCCATTGTTCTGGAGGCTTCAGCATTTCCTTCTGAGCACTGGAGTCCCTATTCTGGGATGCCAGGTCCACTTGTAATTGTTTGCAGTGATGAGGAGGGTTAGCCTGTAAGTCCAGAATTGTTTCTGCAATTTTGGGATTTTCAGTCTGAGTGAGCATTTGGAGTCCTATAACAACGCAAGATATTGCTAATGTGTTCACATTTACCTGCAAAAGACTGCTGTGCATTTTCTATCTGCAGAGTATCTGATACACTTTTTTACTTTTTTGCTAGTGTGCTAGTGTGCATGCTACTGTAGTAATAATACTCCATATGTAGTTATTTTTCAGAGAATAGTTGTCACATTAAAAATGTTAATGTGAAACATACAATACTAGGTTTGTGTATGTCTATAATGCAGTAATTCAAGACCAATACTGGCTAGTTTTCACTTTTTTGGTAAGCTGCGAAGTGACCTGATCATTTTGCAACGTAATAACACGAGCATCAGTGAAATGCAGGATGAAAGTGGGTCACAAAGGCCACTTTGTGTGCATTCCCATACTCCCTCATCCTCCCAGCTGTTCACTCTATGTATGTGTGGCATTCAGAGACCGTAAAGAGCATAGGTCAGCTGCATTTCAGTGCATGTCACTGTAAACTGCATGTGCCCTGCAAAAACACAAGGCCTGACAGGTATGGCAGCAAAAGCCAAGCAGGCACATACAACTATGAACAAAAATGTAATTTAAAGTGCATTTTTCTTCAACAGATTGTCAAAAGAGGCTACATCTTCCATTGCAGGTCTCTGGACTATTATTCAAGTGTCTCATCCAGCAACATTGTTGGCCACTGATGACAGAAATGTCAGGCAGTGATAAATAGGACCATTTTAGTTGGATGTGGAGAAGTATAAGCTCCTTCAAACAGGGATCAGGTGGTAAAGAGGATAAGGAGTGGCTAGGTTCAGCAAAAGTACCACAAACCAAGGATTCTCCAGACACTCACATTTATGACAAGGGTGGTTTTCCCTCGTCTTTCTCTGAAGATTTGCTGGCTCTTCCTCATGGGGCATCAATCACTGAGCCCCTTGTCGCCACAAACCATTCATGTAGCCTGCCCCGTGCCCTAAAAAAGAATGGCCTGTCATTTCTATGGTTAAATTCAATCCCATCCACTTGAACATGCACCGACAGGGACCCGTCGGGACGAGAGCGTCATTCATCACGCCTCAGCTGCTGTTGTTGCAGTGCATAGTGGTTTGCGTGTGTGCATGGCAGTAGCCCAGATTTGTCTTGGAGACGCCAGGGAAACATGATGGGAGCACGACGTGATCAGCAAAGCAATAGAGCATTTAAGCTTGCATCAGACAGCATGAGATTATGATTTTTCCCCTCTTCTTCTGTCTCTGTGAGGCAAGAGCAAAGCACAGCTGTGGCTGTTTCGTCTTTGAGCCCCCCTCCACAATTCTTACTCACCCCACTGAGCTTCAATATTGCCAATTTTAGGGTCACAATGGGGCCCAGTAGTAGGTAAAATGGATGAGAGGTCAGGCCTTAAACCTGAAAATCCCCATGCATGTTTTCATTTCAGTAATCGTTTAAGACAGCAAGTAGACACTTAAATTTAAAGATGAGGCAACCAATGGGTCTGTTTTGTGCAATTTTACTTTTTTCATCCACCACTTATTTG